>CAJNRD030001124.1:19663741-19678247 GCA_905319865.3 Cotesia congregata
AAAAAAAAAAGTATTAAATATAATTATTTAATTAATATTAACGATAAAAAGTTTTTAGACTTTTCGTTTTGATTTAAAAAAATTTATTACTTAAAATTTTTTATTTTCTTATTTTAAATCTAGAAAAAGTTTTAATATTTTTAATCAATTAAAAAAAATCTCAAACATTTGCATATGACCAGCGTAAATAAAAACTGTTATAATACCTGACGTAATTGACATATCGAATCTCTGTACTTTTGAATTTCTGGGCAATATAGATCTAGTGAATTAAAAAAAAAAAATCCAATAATTTAAAAACTACAAATAAATGCCTCGGAGGATTTATAACTTATATTCAATAGTTAATATCTTTCTTTAAATCTTTGTCAGGTTAATCATATGTTATAAATAATAATTGATAATATTTAAAATAAGTATCGCGTATTTTCACAACAAAATTAATAATCGATTCCATGAATTGAGTAATAATAATAATAAAAATAAAAATAATAAAAAAATTTCAGTCCGATATGACAATATTGTTTATGCAGTTAATGCCATAAGAGAATAAAGAAAGAGAATTAAAAACAATAATAATTTTTACAATGCTCATTACAACGAGCTACTTGAGGTAATAAAACTTATTAAAGGTAAAGCCCTTATGTGACAGAGGGTTTAATATTTAGTCATTAATATTTAAGAAACTGGACAGTAAATATTATTAATATAAAAAAAAAATCAGCTCGTAAAAGTGATTGCTTACGCTTGATAATTTATATTTTTCAATGAGAAAAATATTACTGGAGCTGTATAAAAAATATTAAGTTAATTTTTCATGCAAAAGAATGAAGAATTTAAATAAAAAATGTTATAAGTTATAATTAAAAAGAGAAAGAAAGAAAAGAAGAAATGAAAAGAGTTAATAAATGTACGATGTATGTGTATGTATGTTTGTGTGTAGATACGTTGCCGTAAACCGCGCTTACTAATAATAATTGATAATTAATGATTAATATTATTGATGAAAAAAAAAAAAAAAAAAAAAAAAAAAAACCAATTGCTCTTAAATATGTAATAATTCTCAATTTTAATCGATATTAAAATAAAAAAACAAAGAGAATAAAAGAAAGTGGATGATATTGATCGAAAAGAGTTTTAAAATTATTAAACTATTATTGTCACGTAATAATTTTCCAATTTATTCGTGTCTGTAAATATTATGTTTTTATATATATACATTATTATAATTATTATTATTATAATTATAATTATGATTATAATATAAGCGCAACTTATTAATCGATGATATATATTTATTATTAAGTATATAAAGTAAAATTCGGGTCATATTTTACTGTTAGCATAATATGCAGCGAATGTCATCAATAAAAAGAAACATTATTAACCCATTTATTGTATTTTTTATTTATTTTGCTTACAAACATTTTTTTCAAGTATCCACAAAATTCACGTGTGAAATTATTGTGATAGCCAAAAATAAAAAATAATAATGAAAATTAAATTAGCCGACTTCTAAGAATTTTTATAATTTTTTTTTTATTGAAAAATAATTTAAAAAAAATTAAAACAAAAATTTTCACATGTAGAAAATTTTAAAAATTATCCGTGGAATTTTTTAAAAATAGTTTTTTAGTTCTAATTTTTAATTTAAAAAAAATCAAAAATTTTTGAGTGTCGGCTAACTTAATTTTATGACACTGAAATTAGTAGACGTCTAAAAATTTTTGATTTTTTTCATTAATTAAATTACAACTTAAAAAAAATATTTCTAAAAAATTGCACTTATAGTTTTTCAAGTTTTTTACATGTGAAATTTTTTTTTTAATTGTTTAATTGAAATTTTTTCATTTTAATTTTCATAAAGTAATAATCTATTTTCAATTTATAGTGCATCAATCAGGGAGTATAAATTTTTAAGGACTAAATATGCGCGAAAAAAATTATTGATTATTAAGTGAAAGTTTGTAAAAAAAAAAGGATGAATTTAAAGAAAATTGCTTTCAATTGTAAGTATTTATTAAATTTATATATATTTATACATTGTGAGGTAAGCATACAAATCATACACCCATTGTAATATGAATGTTATCGAAGATTAACAACTTTTTTTAAAAGGCATAATTGCACGAGGTACAAATAAATGATTGACATTCCCAGGTATGGATTCAAATTTTTCCATTCTGCTTCTACTCGTCACAAGCTCAAGACGAAAGATATTATAATTTTAAATACATATTTTTAGTTAAAGTAAGTGATAATTATTTATTAAATAAAATTCAGAAGTATTTAGTAATTTATTTTATTTTTTGCAGTATAAAATCAATTAGATTTATTTCTCAACAGTGATTTAACATTTTACTAATTGTTAATAAAAGTAAGTGTTAACAATTTTTATAATTAAAATGTATTTTCAAGTAATTTAATATATTTACATTATTTCTTTCAGAGTTAATTCACAATCGTTTTATTGTAAAAAAATGGCACGCCCTTTGTATGTAAATAATAATTCTAAAAAAAAAATTATTGATCTTACTCGAGTTAATTTAACAGTTTTAATATTAGTATTAATAATACTTGTGATTTATTATTTATTCTATGTGGATTTGTGTGCGGCTACATGTTCACTATAAGTTATATTTATCTTTCTTACAATTACAATCATTAAATTATTGTTAAAAAATTAACTTCATTCATTTATTCGTAGAGTAATTCAAGTAATTTTTTTTAACAATGAGATCTATGTTACAAGAGATTTATTGTGCACATCACACTCATGTCGATGTAGTAACAAATCTTGTTATCACAAAATTTTTGATGAGCTTCTAGTTGGTATTATATCTTACAAATTATTTAATATATTTTATTACTTAAAATGTAATAAAAAAAATGCTTATTTCTTCTTCAATAACAGGAATATTTATAAAACTTAAAATCATCAAAAGACGTGACCCTGCAAATTCAGAATTTTAATATTAAATTTATATTAAAAAATTTGAAAAAAAATTTTTTTTAATGTTTGGAACAAAAATTATTATTATTTTTAAATAAAAATTAAATATAATGATCAATTAATTAAATAAATAAAAAATATTTAAAATCTTACAGTCCTGTAATTTTGAAGTTTCGCAAAAGACTGGCAAAAATACTTGTCACTTTCTAAATATATACCTTGTCGAAGCCGGTCATAAAAAAAATATTTTTTTAATTCTTTTCACCTATGTATCGGCTTATGAAGGTAGGCTTAAACGTGGGTAATCAGTATTTTGTTATCCTCAAGAACAATAACTGAAACGTGCGTCGTTGCTATTTCTTGCGGTAAGTAATAAAATAAACCAAACACATGTGAGACATTATATTTCGTACCAGAATTTTTTTACTTGAATTTTTTCGTCGAAAATACTATTGTCTTTTTTTAAGACCGCAAAAAAGATATTAAACTCAAGAAATTTCATACTCTTCTACTGCTTTATTATTCAAGTATATATTATCCAGACTGTCATAAATATTTTATTATTTACTAGAACTACCTAATTTTTAATAGCTTCATTTAAACATACCGCAAATGTATTTCAGAAAGTGAATTTTCCGTCAAATATATTACATGAGTATGATGCAAAATATAATAATTATTTATTATTATAAATCATTATTAAATATCTCCAACTAAATGTTAATTTAAAAAATTAAATAGTATATCAATTTAAAATTAAAAATATATAATTTACGACTATGATATTTGTATTTATTTAACATAAGAAATATTTAACAGTAATATTATTTAATAATACATAAGTTATTTATTAAAAAACTTAGAAAAAAAAAAATAATTTTATTGTTATAATAATTGTATAATTTGTCAAGAATATGAACAAAAAATGATTGTACAGTTTTTTTTTAATTGAAAATTTTCATTATTTTTTGTATTACGATGATTGAAAATTCTTGAATAATAAATGATAACAAATTTCAAGAAAGTATGACTAATTTTATTATTATCGATCGTCAAAGTCACTATCTAGTGTAAAATAATTATGATAATTATACTGATCACTTACAAATCAACTTCCGAATTACATCATTGAGTTGAGTTTCTATAATATAATTGATAAATTAAAAATTTCAAAAGCAATTTAACAGTACAGTAAAAAATAAATATTTGCAAAGATTTTTTTATTATTTATTAGACGAGTGCATGATAATCTGAGAATAATTATTTTTGAGTGCTGATTTAATTAAAATGAAGGTAGTGATTGACTTCATTACATATGAGTTACCCAACGGAGTATTTGCATTGAAAGAGTTTGGTATGTCGAGCATCGAAGAAGACGAAAAAGGAAATTACCAGACATCTCATTATATCTTCAAGCCGCCGTCCGATTGGTTAGAGTTACCACTTGAGTTTCAATTAACGTATAAAGAGCAATTTAAACACCATGGTATCCCATGGGAGGCTGGTTCCACCGAGTACAATGACACAATTCAAGTAATCTTCGAAGATCTGGAGCATGTTACTGGCATATTCGTTGATTCTCCCAAGTCAAAAGTTATCTTGGAAGATATAATAGGTAAAAATAAACCAATTAACCCGATAGAAGGCTTGGCGTGGCTGAACAATAATCATAAAAGTACTCGCAAAGCTTGCAAAGTTCACCAAGGTGATCAATTTTACTGCGCTTACAATAATGCAAGGCGGATGTCTTTTTGGATGAAGGCTAATGAAGTCCTTGCTGAACTTATTGGTAGCAAGCCAACCATTACTATGATGAAACATATTAATATCAATAACACTTTTTAATATTTTAATAAATCACTATTTAATAATTTATTTTAATTTTTTAATGATTCGCTAAATAAAACTGAGAAAGTAAAATTTTTTTTGAAAAAAAAATGACTAATGTTGTGATAAGAAATTAATTTGTTAAAAATATTAAATAATGTTATTTCTTCTTAGCTGAAAAAATAAAAATTTTTTGTTGAAAAAGTTTTTTTTTAAATCAAAAAATTTTTTTCAACAAATTAATTTCTTCTTGCAACAATGCCCATTTTTTTTTTAAAAGAAATTTTTTCTTTTAGTGTATTTAATAAATATGTTTGACAGAATTCATGATTATTTATTTAAAATTAAAAAATTATTATAGCTTATAAAATATAAAGAAAGAAGAAATCGAAAAATATAAAATTATATTGTTTTTTTTTTTTTTTATAGTTAAGCTCTGTTCAATTAACAAAGAAGATTATAATGTATAAAATTAGAAAAGGGATTTTAATTAGCATAGATGATTTAAAATAATAAAAATTATTGCTTTTAAGTTATAATCAAATGCATTGTTTTTATTTTCATCACATAACAGTGACATGTAGTGTAAATTTGTTAATTATTTATGACAAATTAAAATATATATTACAATTCTTGTTCCTTATTACATTTATAATATAATAATAATAATAATAATAATAATAATTATTATTATAATAAAAGAAATTAATAAATTTATTATTACCTTCAAGCACATAAATATTAAAAATATTGTTTCTATAGTATAAATATTGTACTTAACACTAATTGTAAAGATTGAAACGTACACTTTTTACAAGACTAACTCAGTCTAAAAGTTATATTATTATTATCATTAAAAAAAAAAATGATCAATTAAATACAAACGGTGCATTTAATAAATAATAAAAATTATAAACAATTACATCGGTTAAAGTAGTTTAAAGTTAGTAAGTATAAAATAGAAAAATTAAAATTTTACTATCGGAAGTTGAAAAAATTATCGCTACGGTAATTATCTATTAATTAAGTTTTTTAAAAATATCAATAAATAATAATGGATTAAATACTGATGTACAATGGCGTCTAATGACAGACATATAATTAACTCTACATATGGCAGTGTAAATAATTTATAATTTAAAAATTACGATCTGTTTATATAAAAAACATTGTTATTCTTTACTATATGATGACTTTTGATCCCTATTTATTTGTATGGTTATTTAATTCCTTTATTTATTAACAATAACTATTTTTATAAATGTATTGAATTTTTTTACAAGATTTTACTTTGCTTTTTAGCATCTTTTGGCTTCGTTAAGTCTTACGTCTTATTTATTTCCGGTGATTTATAAATAAATCGCTTTCATAAGGATCAAATTACATAAAAAAGGAACCGCGATTTTACATTTATTTATATGTATAAATTTATGAAAGTACTATTATCATTGCGACACAGTCTTTGGAAAAATTCCGGAAATTAAAAAATTATTTTTAACTTTATATGTATAAATAAATATCTATTAATATATTTATTTATTCTATAAATTTAAAAATAAACTTTATTGAATAGGACATGAACTTAAGTGAATATTGTGTAACTCGGCCATATCAGTCCAATCTCTTCTTTCTCCACCAATCATAACGTTTCTTATGCAACCGTTAAAATGGTCGCGATTCATTAATGTCCCTTTTGGAGCTGATGCTGTAAAAAAAAAAAAAAATCAAGAAATAAATAATAATAGAAAATTTATTACAAAAATTGATCAATTAATTACTTAATTAAATTACCTGGCAATCCACCAATATACAAAGGACTAGACGCAGTGGAAATCATAAAGTGTTCATTGATAGTCGCCGGCAATCCGTACTTTTGATCTAAGTCATCAACTTTCAACGTCAACTCATCATCGTTATAAACAGCTTGTATCCTGTGCCACCTGTTATCGCAAATTGCATAGGGACTCGGAAAACTTTGTTCCACATACAGAGGACTCTTATCACCTAGATCCGCGGACATTATGACTTTTCCGTTGTGCAGTTCCAGGGACATTGAAGGCGAGCCGTCGGGCGCAGTTATTGATAACAGTACACCTGACAATTCCGATGTTCTAAATTCTAGTTGTAACTCCAATAAAGAATTTAATTCGAAATTCCTCTCTGAAATTTATAAATGATAAATTATTATCCAAACCTTCCTTTAACCCTTCAGTACCCGCGTTATGAGATTTTTATTCATGCTCAATTTCAATCTCAATTATTTATTTAAGGAGGTACTGTGCAAAATCACTTTTCTTACAATATTCTTCAGTTTTTGAATGTGAGTGAATTCCATACATGTTTGTAAATTAATTAAAATTCATTAAAATTGATTACAATGAATTAAAATTAACTAAAATTAATAATTTCGTTAAAAATAATAATATTTACTTCTAAATGTCCTCCATACGAATAAATTTTTTTTAATAGTCCTTGCGGTGCTAATTTTCGAAATATTAGCAATTAAAAATCGTACATTTAACATGTATTCCCTATCCTGACCATAATTAGAGTGAACATTTTATTGAACAACAACCATGCTTTTCTTAGAATTTTTTTGAAAAACTGAGAATATGTAATTGAAGTTATAACAAATATTTTTTATCAAAAATAACATAAACGAGCGGTATTCATTTTTTATAAAAAATGTTTGAAGTGTGCGACTTTCGATAATTAAATAATTAAATTCAAATGGAAAGGCCACTTGAAAGTTTTTTTATCTTCCTATAACTTTGTATTCTTAAAATTTATGCAACAAAACGTATCAAATTTGTTTAAAAATAACGAAAAAAAATGATTTTTGGAGGAAATGAGATTTTTTCTCATAGCAAGAGTATTAAAGGTTGTTAAAAATCGAGCTATTCGACTCCTTACAGCGTAGATCGGCTCTTTTCGGTAAGCGCTTCGCCGATATATTTGTTAAGATCGTATGTTAATATGTGAGATTTTTTATCATGACGAGAATAAAGAAAGTGAGCCGAATAACGTGGGTACTGAAGAGTTAATCAATAATAACAGAAAAATACATAAATTTAATCAAAGAATACATACTATAAATAGCGTAAGCTTCATCCTGGAAGTAAGCTCCGCTTTCAACACTCGGAAAGCATTGTCCGACATTGAAAGGCCTGCTCGTGGAGCCCACCATGTCATAAATATTTCCATTAACCCTAAGCCCTCTGATACACCCCTTGAGTGTTTCCAGTTTGCCTACAACTTGATCTGGGAACGGTGTTCCGCTTTCGGGCAGCCCTCCAATATACATCATAGTCTCCAAGCCGATCTTTTTAGGCACCTTGATCATTCTGGGCGTCTGGGAGTCGACGACCAGCGTCAACTTTCGCTCGTCATGATTGATGACAACGTGGTGCCAGTTTCCGTCGTTAAACGGGCTCTTGAAAACAATTTCTTTCTTCATCTTGCTCTTCATCGCCAGCATCAGCTGCCCGTCCTTGACAATCACCATCAAATACTGCTTCCTCTTGATCCCCGGAGTGATAAACAGCAGCCCATTCGGATAGTAAGTCCTGAAGTCAAACTCAATTACATACCTTTTCTCCCAGAATTTCTTAAAATTCAAGTACAGCTGAGTGTGGCTGTGCGACTTGTCCCCGAACTTGAGCGCTCCGGGTTCCAGCGAGTAGTAAGGAACCTTCTGACAGCCCTCGGGCTGAGTATTCAGCCCCCGAGACAGCGAAGCCGAGGGGGTGTAACTAGGAGGGTCCTTCCCCATCACCGGACCAGCTCTTCCCAGTAATGCATGATCAAACGCGACAGCTTCGTCGAATCTCACGACCTCGTCATTGAAAACCGCGTCTTTTATCGCTCCATACAGCGGAATACTCGAGCCAATCATTTCGGTGTTGTTAATCAGCGCGGGAAGTCCTCCGAAAAACAGTCCGCCGAAATCGCGAGCTCTTACAGCAGCGCCAGAAGGAAGTTTGCCGCTTCCTTGATACGCGTCGTCAATTCTCAACTCGATTTCCTTTCTCCTCTTGATGAACGAAACCGCGTGGTACTTTCCGTCATTGTAAGTGTTGTTAGACTGGAGAACAACTTCGCCTTTTCCAGCATTGACTCTCACTTGGACGTGTCCTTCGACAATCGCAACTGAGTAGTAGATATTTTTATTAACATCTTCATTATCATTGATGATGTTGAACCGGTCTTCCTGGCCCTGGAAGGTCGACAGTAGTAAGGCGGCGTCAGGCTGCATTGTCCTGAAGGAGAAGCTAACTGCTGAGTGGATTTTCTTGAGCGGCCATGAGCGATGCTCCAGGTACCCGTCGCCGTAGAACCCGACGATTTTCAGCGGCTTGTTACCACAAGTCGGCTCGACACCATAGTATTGCTCGGCCATGGGGTCGTAGCCGTCTTGAATAATAATGTTCGCCATGCACCCCAAAAAGGAGACTTCTCTGGGCAATTGAAGCTGAGACGAAGCCTTGAAACTAGGTGGAACGCCTCCAATGTAGTACTTGGCTTGCGACAAGTCTGGAATGTCGTCTTTCTTGGGCTGGGGTGTCGGGGCTCCGATTCGCTTGTCGTTATCGCCGTCACCGAGGCTCAAACTGCACTTTTCGATGTTCTTCCTCGGCTGGTACTGTCTGAAAGCGTCTACCTTCGTCCAGTTACCGGTGTTGTATCGGTAGGAAGAGGACATCTCCATGGAGATGTTGTTTCCATAGCCAATTTGCAGGATAACTCGGCCCTCACGCAGGAATATCATTATGAACTGCTCCGTCGACGGGTTTACTGTCAGGAAGAGCAGAGCATTTTCGTCGTAAGTGCGGAAGTTCAAAGAAACACCGAATGTGTACTTGCTGTAGGGACCAGAATTAACGCGGTTCCTCACTGCGTAACCTTCACCGTTGAAACTGTACGCGAAGTCGTCGCGGATTGTCTCAACACCTTCCACGCAAGCCTTGCAAGCCTTATCGGGTGCAGTTGTGATGAAGTTCCACAAGCCGAGAGGTTTTCCGTCGAAAATCACCTGATGGACGCATCCTGGCAGGCCGTTTGTTGACAGCAGTTCTGCAGAATGTCTTTGTGATCCTGGTGGAATGCCTCCGAGCCACACGCGGTCGCTTCTGCCGACATCTAGTCGTCCAAATTCGGGATTAGTTGAGTTGATAACGGGCAAGAATTTTCCGCTAGTAGAAATCTGTTTGCGAACGCTTAGTTTTCCGGTGTGACGAACCCGGTCGGCTTCGATGCGGTACCAATTGTTGTCATCTTGCGGGTCTCCACTTTCAAGAACTTCGGGGTGGACTAGGACACCAGTGTCGCCACCTACGTTCCAGAGGAACCGAACTTTGCTGTCGTAGAGCTCAAGAGCGATAAAGTCGTCGTTTTGAGAACTGGGCAAGTAGAAAAGAAGACCATCTTTGCGGTGGTGGGTCACTGCGAAGGTTATCACGATGGAGGTGGTAGTCGAAGGCTGGAGATTAGCCGGTCGGTACGAACGAGTGCACTTTTTACTTTCAGCGGGCTTGAGAGATATGCGGATACCATCTGCGGTATTGCGGGCTTCTGTGATCTTGGCTTTCAGGTCCTTTAATTTGCTGGCGAGGGTAGTGTTCCATTTATTGAATTCGTGTTGCCGTTTGGTAGAAGCATGAGCGAGACTAATAAGTTTAGCGTCAGTTTTTTTAATATTCGACTGCGCCTCGGTTAGCTTCTCGCTGGCCAAACTGATCTTGGAGTCGCCCTCACGCTTGAGCTCGTGAAGTTGCGGGTACAGGTCGTTCGCAAGACCTTCTTTGTAGTCGTTAATCAGTTTTTCAGACTCACTGATTGTTTCGATTAGCTTTCTGTGCTCGGATTTTATTTCAACAAGACGTTCCTGGAGCTTGTTGCTCTCAGTCTGCAGCTCGCGGAGCTTTATGTTTATCTGGTTGTCTTTCACTCCGGTGCTGTTCAAAGAGTCCTTTATGTCCACGACAATTTGTTTTTGCGCGTCTAGCTGAGTTTTGGAGAAACCGAGCGAACCGCGGAGTTCTTGAGCTTCCTCTAACTGGAAGGTTGATTTTTCTGACATTTCTGCGGCGCTGTCTAATAATGATTTGCCTTGAGGACCTTCCGGAAATACCTAAATGAAATAAATTGGTAATTTTTTATTTTTTTTTTACATTTAATGATTATAAACATTGAAATTTGAATCAGTTACTTTGTAATAAACATTCCAAGCAGCATCTTTAGCCAATGACGCAGACATTTTTGCAATTGACAAATAATCAAGAATGTTTTTGTAGACTTGACTCGCTTTAAGTGGGTTTGCTGCATCATTCCGTGTTCTATCGAACAATCTATAATCGCAAAATAAAATATTCTTATGTAAATACATTTTACGGTATAAATTTATTATAAAAAACTTACGCAACATATTGGTCAACATAATCAGACAAATTTCTTGCGTGTTCAGCCGCTTTAGCGACGTATTTTTCTTGATACTCATAGTTAAGACGATACAATATTTCTTCTTTGATGTCCAACTTCTCGGACCATTGGTCCAACTTGCTTTTTAATTCAGGAAAGTCCTTTGGAAAATAACAATAAATAATTTAATTAAAAGATTCAATAGAAAAAAAAAGAAAAGTAAAATATTGAATTACTTGAAAGTTGTTTTGGCTGTCAACAATAAAACCTTTGGCCTCTTCGTTCAATTTACTGCCCTCATCAATCAACTCCGTGATATCTTTATCAATGATGATGGTGTTATCATTCTGATTTTTTATAATACTGTAATTTTTATTGATAGCACGGAATAAATTATCGTATTCGTAAAGATTGTCCATCGTTTCGTCTATTTTTAAATTTAGATCATCTACTTTTTTAAAGTACTTGGTAACATTATGCTTTAAATAATCAAAAGGTTTTGTAGCGTCAAGATGGGATTTTGATTCGCCAATGTATTTTTTTGAGTCGTCATTAATTTTATGACACTCTTTTAATTTCGGGGAAAAGTCAATACTTCGTAAATACTTAAGAATTGAGTCAGCTTCTCTAAGTACGTTTTTAATTTCTACTGTCTTCAAATTATCACCGTAATTATTTAATTGCATCGTAGTAGCTTCCAGTAAAGCGCGTAAATTTTTAATCTCCACGTTTGCGCTAAAAATATTATTTTTTACATCTTCACACTTGGGTTTTAAATCCCACGATTTACTGCTGATGTTAACGATATTTTTGAACAATGATTCGACTTTGTGGAGCATTTTCTTGTATTCTGACCAAGGGATATTGTGCATACGCTGTCGTAATGATTTTTTCTCGTTAATTATATTAAGCAATTCAGTTGTGTTGGCGTCTATGAATGTTAGTTCGACCCATGGTGGTGGTATGTAGCCATTAGCGATGTGCGTTGTTTCGGTTATCAATAATTCTGATAGTAATGACATCTCATCTAATAATATTCCTGTGCAATTATCGTTACATGCTGCAATTAGAAGAAATATCAATATTAGATTTAGATTAAAAAAAAATTTTTTTTGTAGTAAAATTTTATAAAATTAAATTATTGAATTTTATAAAATTAAATTATTGATAAAATTAAAAAATCCATATTTTTAAAAATTTAATTTCTAATAAAAATTTAATAAACAAAAAAAAATAACAACTGGTAGATAAAAAATGAATTCTGAAAAATTAAACGATAATAATTATGGGTACATACATGTGCAGATATTATCAATAAACACATGACGAGAGGCAGTACACTGAGAACAATCTCTTCCAGTAGATCCAGGCCTGCAGTTACATTGTCCCGTTTGTTCGTCGCATTCATCACTGGCACTTCCCGCTGGGTTGCAGTTACACGGGCTACAAACTCCACCAGGGATATCAGGGTACCCATAGTACCCATAAGAACATTTTTCACATCTAACACCACTGTATCCTGTAACATTTATTCCCATCTCGTATTATATTCATCATATACTTTTACTTAACTAAGCTTTAAGCCCGTACTCGGTTAAAATCCTCCCGTAGTAAATATAATTTATTTACAAACAAATAAATTAACTAAAAATAATGTTTTACCTGGCTTACAATGACACACAGGTTCTTCATTTTTACGTATTTTGCAACCAACCGCGAATCTTTTATCCGTGTGCGGACAAGGGCATGATTTGCATCCATCGTAATCGGGGTTTCCGTAGAAACTTTCTTCACATTTTTCGCAATATTCACCGGCTGTATTTTCCCGACAATTCTAAAAGTAAATTATTTGTTGATTAAAAAAAGTAAATTTTTTTTTTTTAACAGTCGTTTAATTTGGACATGCTTACTCAATTAAAAGAAGACTAATTTCATTTGTAATTAACTTTTTACCTCAAAAATATTATCGCAATTATTATATTCATATTATTCATACACGACGATATTATTTTATTATCAATAAAAGTAAATTGGCTGTAAATTACTTGTCGTGTTTGTCAATTTCTCTTTTAATAGTAATCAACGTTTAATGATCGCATTAATATACTACAATTAGAAAAAAAAAAAATAAAAAATGAGCGTATTAACAAACTTACTAGACAATAACCGGTTTCAATATCGCATACATCTGATCTGCCACTGCATTGACAACGCTTAGCTTGGCCTATTAATTCAATTACACTTGTCGATGTAGTAGTTGTTAAATTGGCATTGTACCACCGGTAATAACCGACACTAGGATCCTGACACGACGTATTGTTGTACTCAGCAGGACACTCACAAACTTCAACGCCTATTGCCAGCGACGGAGAGTGCGTGGGTATTAGTACAGCTGCATCCATTGAAGCTTCTAATAATCTGTTAATATAATGTAATATAAGTATTACATTTATTCAGTTGCTCCATTAGCGTTAAAATAAATTAATTTAAAAAAATCAAAATACTTACATAGCTTCTTCAAAGTCCGAGTTGTCGGAAGCTTTCACCAATATTGACTGGACATTCTGCAACGCGACCATCAGAACTTCTCGAGACACTTTGTAGTCGGGTCGATTTTGTAATTGCCAAAGTGATTCGTGTAATCTTTTATTTCAATTTTAAAAATATTTTAATATTATTTTTATGATATAAATTTTGAGATTTAAAAGTTTATTGAAAAGTAATTAATTACCGTATTTTATAGTAATCATCGGTCGATGTTAATTGCTGGTAATATTCTAATACTATTTTATTATTGCCTTGGATTTGTACTAGTGGATAACGAAGACTAGATCTTAATGGTACTCCGCCTTCAGTGAATAATTTTAATTTTAAATAACCGCCGTAGGAAACAATCTGAAATATTTATTTGAATTTTTTTTTTTTTATTATTTTGGAAATTATTTTTAAGGTACCTTAAAAATAAAAATCCGCAATGACTAATTTCTGTAAATTTATAAATACGAAAAAATAAAAATTATTTATTAATTTTTATTACGCTGTTATTCAAATTTAAAATATTGAACTGAATGTTATAAATAATTATTATCTATATTATTAAGAGAATAAGAAAAAATTTATGTCCAAGATAGTCATATTTATGATGATAAGTATTTAGGCTGCATTTGAAGATGCTTCATCTTTAAATACATAATTAAGAAATGACTTTGTATCTTGTCAATTATTGACATTTTTTAAAATATAAGCTCACCCCGATATTACACTCATCGAGACCTTTCATTTGAGTACCCACATCAATTTTTCATATAT
>CAJNRD030001124.1:19678518-19978703 GCA_905319865.3 Cotesia congregata
ATATATATATATATATATGAAAAATATATCAAAATGTATGTGAGTACTCAAATGAAAGCTCTTGATGAGTGTAACATCGCGATGAGCTTATATCTTTAAAAATGTCAATAATTAAGAACTGACATAGCTATCTTGTCAACTAATGATATTTTTAAAGATATAAGCTCACCCTAACATTACATTCATCGAGACCTTTCATTTGAGTACCCACATCAATTTTTCATATATTTATATATATTATATATATGTATATATGAAAAATATATCAAAATGCATGTGGGTACTCAAATGAAAGCTCTTGATGAATGTAACATCGGGATGAGCTTATTTCTTTAAAAATGTAAATAGTTAAGAAAGTACAGTACAATTTAATAAAAGTCACTATTTAATAAAGCAAAATTATATTTATTTATTTAATTAATTAATTAAAAATTTTTTTTAATGTTTAAAATAATTAATTAAATTAGGTATATCAATAAAAATCATTTTTAATTGAATTTTCCAGGTAGAAATTCCCTTAAAGTGAACTTAAAAAATATTAGATAAATTAAAAAGAAAACATACTTTGTCACCAAGAAAAGATTGCGGAAGCTGCCAGTAGAGCGGATAATTGTAATAAAGATTAGCCGGCAACGTTACATCACCAGAAGTACCAGGTATAATCGATAGACCGTTCGTCAGATTTAGACCGCCATTCAAGGTCGGTAGAACCACTGAGTATCCGAAGTTGGCAACCTGATACATTAAACATATAATTATGAATTCAATATTTTAAAGAAATTTATCAATCAAGTAATCTGACTTGATGCCAGGATAGGACATATTAAATCATTCATAAGCACAAGCATGACTAGGGCATTTAATTCCTGGATCTAGTCGCACCGGACTTATAATAAAAATAATTATAATAATAATACATATAAGTAAAAAATGTTGGCCTTGTGCCAAGTAACTTACGATGACATCATTGACAGAATCATCGATGCGTAGAGTTCGTAAGTGCGTGAGATGCCGAGAGCCCCAACTGAGGCTCGCCTGTTGACACTTTGAGGTTCTTCCGAAGCAGAAACACTCTGTGCAGCCTTCGGTGTTGTCTTTCGAGAGACCAAAAGTGCCTTCCACGCACTTATTACACCGTCTTCCGTAAACATTTTTCTGTTGAATTCACAAAATTGATATTTAAGAGACTGCTTAGAAATTTGAGGGATTCTAATATTTTTTACATAAAAAAAAAAAAAAAAAATTACAGATGATAAATTGCGTTATTAATGCTAAAAGAGTATGAAAAATTTTTTTTGCTCTAATCACCCTAGGAATATTAAAAATGTGGAAATTCACTGGAAAAATGAAGAATAAAATTTTTTTTGGCTTTAAGAATTTTTTTTTCTTGTAGCCAAAAAGGCGTTTATAAGAAAAAATTGTAATTTAATTTTTTGCTTTAAAAGTTTCTGGCTATAAAAATTGTAATTAAAAAAAATACTTTTGAGGCACCAAAACGTAGAATTTAAACAACAGTTCATCTATGAAAATCCAATTGAATTAAATAATTTTTAGAGTTTCCAAAAATTATTAATTTTTATAGCTAAAAATTCAAAACATTCAATTTTAGAAGCAGAAAGTCAGAAATAATAAATAAAAAATTTTTATACGGCCTTTTGACATTAGCAGAGTAAAATTTAAAAAATAAGGAAATGGAAATAAAATTTCTGAATGAAAAAATTAAAAGATTTAAATTTAATAACCTTGCATGGACACTGTCCATTACGGTCGCAATGACAGATCCCCTCGGGACATTGCAGAGTACCTCCTTGGTCGCAATTACACGGTTTGCATTTGGGGTAACCGTAATAACCGGGCGCACACCGGTCGCAGCGTAGCCCGTCGAACCCAGAACGACACGGACACTGTCCCGATAAATTGCATTGAGATTTTGTCGATCCCGGCGAACAGGCGCAAGGCTTGCAGCCTACACCTGGTACCAGTTCGTAAGAGTCGGGCCTGCAGCGGTCGCAGTGCTCGCCCCAGGTCAGACGTGGGCAGGCACACCGGCCTGTCTCTGGATCACATATGTGTCCCGCTTTCGTACACGGCTCGCAAGCTGAAATTTTTATCACTTTTATTATTTTTACTGTACAGATAAATAAATAACTGAAAAAAGAAGATTAAAAATGACGATAATTTAACCTTGACACCCGTTTTCGGAGAATCCGTAGTAGCCTGGGAGACAATTGTCGCAGTGTTTACCTCCGATTCCGGGACGGCAGTAACAATGGCCTGTATTGTGGTCGCATGTGATATTGTATGATCCTACGGGATGGCAGCTACATGCAGTACATCCTGTTCCGGTCAATAAACCCCAGTGTCCTATCTAAATATTTTATTAACAAAAAAATAATAAGGTTTACCAAAAAAATTTTTCAGTAATTTTTGATTAAAAGAACTATTATTAAAATTTTAGTTAATACATTTTTAAGATTTGTAAAAATATAAATTTTTAAATTATATACAATTTCTTTTGCTCAGAAACAATTTATTCATTTATTAAATATAAATAAATGTTTTTCAACATTTAATAAATTTTTGTTTTGATCAAAAGTAGATTTATTAATAGTTAATAAATTCAATTTAATAAGACTTATTAAATATTAAAAAATCTTTCTATCAATCCAAAAATGTTTGCAGGAATGTTTTTACAAACAAATTCGCTAAATATCTTTTTCAATTTTCAGGGAGGCATGTCAATAAAAATCAATTGATAAATTTTAAACTGTACCTCACATTGATGACACTGTCTCCCCACAACATTCTGCTTGCATTTGCATTGCCCCGTCACGATATCACATCCTGAAGATACAGAACCAATCATATTACATCGGCATCCTGAGAAGAAAAAAAAAATCATAATTTTATTATTTAAAAAAGAAAACAAGTAATGCAAAATATTGTAGCATCATCTCAATACTCTTATCGTTATTCAAATTCAGACACGCCTTCTGGCACTTGGCTCGCATATTACAATTAACGTTTAACGATCGCAAAACATAAACATCCATATATTATATATACATATATCCACATACACACATATATATCGGAAAAGTATTAAGTATTACATTGTATGTAAATGAACCAGACGACAAAGAGATAAAGCGATGCCGTGAATCAATTGATCAACGCCTCTATTTACAAACATATCTCGTACACAATAACAAAGGTGGTGAGTTTAATTACCGACACGATTAAACAGGTGTCTTTTTTCTAATACATCAATAAAGTCTCCAATTAATTAAACATCATCAACAATTAAATGTACAGGTTAATCATAATCGCACATTTTTTTTTTATCACCGATGATATTTTTTTATATTAAACTCCGATTACATAATTAGTTACGCATATATGAGCAAATATTTATATTCTTCAGTAGCCTATGCTAGGCATAACTTTATTATACTCCATCAAAACTAGACATTTTGACACGTTGACACTTTGTAAAGAGCATTTTATTAAATCTAATCTTAATAACCGGCAATTTAATAGTCAAGTGTCGTCTGACATAATATCAGACTTTATACTTAAAAGCCTTAACATTATATTATAAAAACAATGTATGTTATAAACTGTATATAATGTATCATCAATCATCGAAAAATAACGGGATCAAAGACTGAATTTTTATTTACGTATGATAGTTCATAAAAAAAACAAATTATTTTTTGCAAATGACCAAAAGCCAAAAGATAATGTGTCTAATGTAAGCCATTTAATGAAGCATCTGAGAGACAACAGAAATAAGATTCATTATAAATTATGCAGAGCTTATTTTACAGAACATTTGATCTTTATCAGTTAAATGATTAAACTATTTTAATTTTATAGATTTAACTGTTTAATCTTGTTTGTTTTTTTTACTTTTACAATTTTTTTTTCTTCAACATTTTCCTGATCCGAGAGCCCTATACACATATCAAGGTATGTTATTCGTTGAAGGAGTGTACTGAGACGCTAGTGATTAACCATTTTGAAGGTAGCATTACGCAGTAAGTGATACCTGACTGCTTTTCGATTTATTGATCGATAAATTGTAAGCTATTACAAGGAGAAGAGAGTTAACTCGAGGCATGATCATCTTACAATATTAACTCTCAAGCTTTTAATTTAACATTTATCAGATGTTAATATTAATATTAATTTTAATATACATTTTTTAACAAGTTTCTCATTATCTCCATCAAGATTTTACAATTATTTTTAATTTAAATTTCTCAGATTAATAATTTAAATGAAGAGATAAAAAAATACGGTGAAAAATGAATAAAAATCGAGTTATTGCAAATTTAAAAGTGCATGGGCTAGGTGTTTTTTTATTACCGTCATAATAATGAGTCACCGTGTGTATGATTCTATGACAAATGACTCTTTGATACTCGAGACGTTGCGATGCTTGCGATAAGAATGATCTGCAAGCAATTATTCATACTTGTTAACGTACTGTAAATTATTTGATGGAATTTCAATTTAAGTTTTTTATTAAATATGTTACGGAATAGATTACGGAACAGACAGAGCTCGTTTCGTTTAATAAATTAATAATGGCTGGTTTTTTAATTTTTAATAGATCGTAATGCGAAGTTTTATTTTATTTTTAGCTCAATACATAAGTAATGAGCTAATAAGAGAGATACGGGTTTAAATGTGTTAAAAATATCTTCAGTTAGCAGTATCTGTATCGCGTAAGGCTGATTTATAATTTATAATTTGCAACTAGTGTACTACTATATGTTATGTATGTTATAATATGTAGTACGCATTTGATAGTTTGAGCGAGTTTACAGAGACGAACAGTCGGCTATTCATGTGTGCCGTGATGCGGGAAATTAAAAGCTCCTGAGGCCGAATAACTCGGCAAATCGAGTATATAAGTATACTTTTTTAAAATCTCTAATGTTTTTACGTCATCACTTACTCTGATATCTAATTCACGTTTTATTCAATTTCATTAGTCGGATTGCGGGTATAAATTATTGATGATAATAATCATAATCGCAACATTAATACTGTAGAAAATTTTTAATATTTTTACTCTAGAAATAGTTGGAAAATTTTTCTAAAATTCTATCTGTGTCCGTTGAGAAAATTTATTAAGTTAATAAAAAATTTTTTTATTTTTTTACACCGCTCATAATTCGAAGCAAACAAATATAATTTTTATACTATTTTACAGATAATTCAATGATGATTGGTTGTCAAATTTTCAAAAATTTATTTAGTGTAATTCAAACAAGAAAATTATTTAAATAAACTCAAAATTTTTAAGAGTTGTCTATAAATAATTCGAGGATTAATCATAAAATAAAATAAGACGGATTATTATTCGATATATAAGAACAAGAACACTTAATAATAATTTGAGAAAATGAAGCTTGATTCAAATTAATGAAAGTTTTAAAAAATCTGTTACTATCAATTAAAAATAATAATTTGAGTGACATATGAAATTGTTTCGTTATTCAAGAATCTCGTGGCTAATTGACTCTTCTAAGAAATAACGTGATCATTTTTATTATGTCAATTTCATTCTTTCTCAACAACAATATCTCAACGCTTAATTGATCATTATAAAATAAAATAATAAAAAATCCAAGTGATAAACTTTTACAAATTAATTTATAATTTTTTTTATGACATTAGTTTAAAAATTAAATGATTAAAGTAAAAGGTACAATCAGGACTGAATATTATTGTAATCAGAAAGGACGGTAATGGTAAATAAGAGCCGGATGAGTATACCGGTGTGTTGCCACTTAAGTGAGCCCATACCAGGGAATGAAGACGACGGATAACACAAGGCGGAGGGTGAGAAGCAGGCAGGGAAAAAGTTTGATATTGTAACCAGCAATTCTCATCGCGTCACGTTATCTTTACGGTGTAAAACGACTGTGAGTACTTTCGTGGAATGAGACGTGAAGTAAACGATCAATGTCTATACTCTGGACGAATACATACGAAGAAGAGACTCAAGAGCACACTATAGCTTGGCACTGTTTATGTTAATGGTAATGGTAATGTTAAATATATTGAGTTAAGTCAGAATGTATGGACAAAGCATATAAACGAGACGCGCCCTCGGGATGTAGGTGGACCGCGCACTCTTTATTCTCATGTTACATCTTTAAAAGATAACTAAATAACTTTAAACACTCTTCTCCGCGTACTTTACATTATATTGCTGAACACAAATGGAGTATCATTTTTTGATTACTTCATTTTATTTCACTGCTGATCATCCACTCTCTGGTCTCCGCTTAACTTTGATAACGCGTTTAATTTCAATTTCAGTTAAGAATTAAATGAACAACAATTTTGTTTAATTGCGACAGATCCCAGATCCTTGCAATCGATGGTCACAAAAAATTATTAAAAAACAACTTAACTGCCGCTATATATTTTTAGATGTTTTCACTTTGAAAGCTAATTACAGATACTTAATACTGCACGATGGAAAACGTAATAATATCAAATGTTCATACAGTACTTTTATAGAGATGGAATTACCATCTGTAAATAGGCCTGGTAAATTAATATAATATTTAATTTTATATTCAATAAACATATTATCAACGACTATAAAAAAGAAAGATCAATTTTTTTTCTAAATTTTTCTTCGTAAATAAAATAAAAAATATTGAATACAAAATTAGTATAATTTTGGTGAAAATGATTTACTAGACGCGATTACAAGACAAAAATTCCCAAAGTAAAAAATGAATATTAATTTATTATTACACAAAGCAAACCTGATATATTTTATCACCGATCACGATGAAAAATTACAACAATAATGATGTTGAACCAGTGGCTGGTCCCTAATTGGTACCTGATTTATGAGCTCACAGCCTCTGGTTCTGTCATCAACGTCTTGTTCACGATCACCGTCTTACTATACATATTTTATTTATAAATGAAACTTTTATTATAATTTTAAAAATAAAAACGAGAAAGGTAAAAAGTATAACCCGACATTATTTTGTTCGCAGTATACTTAATAACGATTATTTTTATGTCGCGTGTACCAACATCGTGGGACGTAAAAAACGTCATGGCGAATTCCGTAGCAAGTTGTATTTATTTTGCCACGAGCCGAGAAGTTAATTCGTATGAGTACAAGTACAAGTACAAGTACAAGTATAAGTATAAGTATAAGAAAAGAATAACAAAAAAGAGTACTATATATACATCGCCAGTGGGTATTTAGCTTTTACATGTGCTGGGGAATCGGTAGCCTGGTCTCGTGGATTAAAGACCGACGATAAGAACCCTCAAGGAGCCGGTAACCACTCGATCTCCAACTTCTGCTTTGGCTTCCTCTCATCTCTATGTATATATCTCGTTATATATCTTTTAAATGTTTATAAATTCTCAAACTTCTGAGCTGAGTTTAGTTGAGTCTGCACTCGACCGCCAATAATATAACCAGTCTAGACTTTATTATTTTTATCAATCTTTTATTTATGTATCTTTTCATTTAATGCTTTTGTTTATTTTACTATTTTGTGTATTTTCTTACCGATGCAATAACAAACTCACTTTGTCATTTTGAGAAGAGTGGCTCTTTGCTAAAATTAAAAACCAGCCAATCAAAAGTCGTTTACTTTACTTTGAGATTTTATTTGAATATGATATCAAGAGTTTGAAAGCTCAGTTCTGCCTCCAGGGCTCTAACCAGTTCATGTACACCGATTATTGTTGTGTTATTCTCATACCATCGATACTCAGCTCCATGGCTTTTATAGTTATGACTTTTACAACCATACGCAATTGCGCTATCATTTATTTTATTTACATATCATATCGGTAGTTTATGATTATGTTTGTCATATTTTATTATTTTATTCAGTTAGTTTTTATTTTATTATATAGGCAACAAAATACAATTGAACAATTGTGTGAATTAAATTTTTAAAAAAAGTTTCTCATTAGAAAAATAAAATTATTTAAAAAATATGAAATCAACCGACGTCTGATCAATTTTTAGATTTTTTTTATCAAATAAATTCTAATAGAAAAAAAAACATTTATTTTTTTCGAAATTAAAAAAAACTATAAATGTATTTTATATGCTAATTTTTTTTTTGTACAAAATCAAAAAATAGTCAAATTTTTACCGAATTCAATGCTATGAAAAATATTCTTAAAAAAATTTTACTAATTTAAAAAATATATTGAAAATTGAGACTCATCAATTATTTTTCACAAAGGGGTTAAAATCTCGGCGTGGATCTTCAAAAGCAAATATAAAAATATATAACCAATGTGGGAAGACTTCCGGTACGCCTACAAGGATCTCAAAGTCACCATAGCGGGAGGATCTGTTCAGCTCGTTAAAGTCTCGTTCACGCGAGCTATGTCTTTACTTCATCTTTCTCTTCTTCTTCTTCTTCTTCCTTTCTCTTTACTCTATTATATATAGGTACACACAACACTTATTTTACTCTCTTTACATTTGAGAATTTTAACCCACGGCAACACGTGCCGGTTACAGCCGCAGCAGTCACTCAGTCTACGCTCTCACGATTCACCTTACCTTACATCTTTTACACATTACCTACATTCATATAATACCCACACCTATGCGTACATACATGTTGCTAAAATTCAACTTCAGGCCCAGTATTATATCTCGGTGTCGTATATTCAAATATTATCAGGAGGAAATGAAAGTGTAACTACATTTTGTGTAGACGTTAATCTCTTAGTATGTATATAGAAGACCACCCGAATACCCAAACGCTTGTTATGTATATTCGAATATATGTACACTGTTTTAATGGATGTTAAGATTTTTATCAACTCTCTGTAGTGTACCGTGGTCAACCTCTACATGATATCATCAGTTGTCACATTAATTTTACCTTTTATTACTTGTTATCGGTCAATTAAACTTTCAATTAGTTATATGTTTTTTTTTTTATTTGTAAATTAATATTTCCGCGAATTGGGGCATTTATTATTATCAGTAGTCACTTGCTTTGAGAAAAAAAAATTTTAAATAAGTAAAATATCGATGTCTGGCATATTAAAATTTAGAAAATGCATAGGAAGAATATTAGTTGAGATTACGATTAATGTGAGATCAGGATTAAATTATTATTTGTCCAAAAATTCGAGTTTTTATCAAATTTTCAAACATTTATGCTTTTTTCTGCAAAATAAGTGGGACTAAGTAAAATAAAACATTAATTAGACATAAATCTTTACAATTCCCGGCTTCTACTGCCTCTTTTATTGAAGATTAATTGCATAAATAAATAATCGCTTAAAAGAACTAAATTGAACGATTACAATTTTTTTTTAATTGTTATATAATGATATAATTTAGATAAACGCACGTCATGATTGAGTAATGTAATCCCTAATACGTTTATTCTCGTTATCTTTATGATCGCTATTATGAGTATGGGATTTACTGTAAAAATAATTATATAAAAAAATGAAAGATCGCGACGTTTAACTCTATAGCTTCTTGATGCGATGCGAGGCCGTTATGATTGCCGAGTCGTTTAAATTGCATCACGTGCCGTGTAAAAAGGATCATCGACCATCGATCATATTTATTGCAAGCAGTACGTCTAGTGAGAATTATTCACGACCGACTAAATTAAGTTTTTTTAGAGAATTTTTTTGTAAAAAATTTTACCGTCGGAAAAGTTCATGGAGGTAAGGTGAAAAAATTAAAATTCGCATAAATTGAGGCGGAAAAAATTCAGTGGATTTTTTGTGTGAATAAAAATATCATTAACACCTTGTCGAAAAGGTGTTATTAAATAATGATTTATTGGCGAGTAATAAGAAGTGTTGTGACATGGATGCTGAGAGATTAAAGATCTGCCGGAAAAACATTCATTATTATTATATTGATAATAAATTTTTAAAATAATTAATTTCAAGCGTCTATCGTCACTTCAAGTCTCGAGTGAGAGGAGGTAGAGTCTACATGTTTTATTACATTAGTGTATTTTTACTGGCAGGTATTTTCATTCATAAAGTCTTGCGAAGGTCCTCGAGTGAAAGGTCAATGCAGGTCAATCAGATTGTTAATCATCTTGTCTGTTTTTATTAGACATATTTATTGCTAAATGATAATTAATTTCTATTTAAATTTTTATTTTAATCAAAATTATAAACATCAAATTGAGGAAAAAAAATTTTTTTAAGTTTCGGAATTTTTTTAGCTAAAAAAGTCAGTCAAGATTTAAAAATTAGACTGCTGATCGACCAGGTGGTCTCTTCGAATCTTTGCAATAGTTTATCCATCGATTAAGCCACTACAACTCGACTACAACTTCAATTAAAGTTGAAGCTCTAGAACTGCATAGCCACGACGGGTCTGACGGATATCAAACCGTTGTACACTCTGAGAGGTTATTATTATTTAACAAATTGCTATTTAATTAATATACCTAAGTTAAAACCCGCAATAATCGATCCGATAATTTATTGAAATTGCAATACAAAATTATTATTAAAATTAAACATAGTTTTTTAAATTGATAACGTTGGATATTTTCTACAATCATTATCCGATGATAGTTGAAAATTTCCTGGAAATAAAATTTATTTCTTCGACAAAATTTCTCTTTAATATATTTAGATAAGTTAATACGGATAAATAACGATATTATCGTTTTTTTTTTAATTTCAGTATCAAGTTTAATGTTTTTGTATCAAGATAATATAACGAGTTGTAATGCTAGTATTTCCTATAAAGAGTGACAAGATTTATTACATAAATTACTGCGATACCTGATGAATTGATGATTATAAAAAATTAGGTGTTATGTGAATCATTTCAAACCATTCCAGATCTAATATTTACCTCTTAGATGTTCATTACAGTTTTGATTAATTTTTTATCGTGCAATCAGTTTATATACTTGATGTTTCAATAAACTCAATTATTTTAACAATTGTTATTTCATATTTTTTAATAAATAAAATTTTTGCTCCAAGAGTTTTTTTTTCTCTGCATAAAATGTGAAGCTATATATTATCTCATGAATGTATAAAGTGAATGGAAGCAGTCGATGATTGTTATTACAATAATTACAATCGATTGAATTTATTATCCAGCAGATCAAATGACATGTTTTACTAATAATTTAATACGACTTTATTCACACAATGTCACTTACAATTTATTTTAATTTAAAATATCACCATTCATATCTCTGATTAATCAATTTTTCTATCAATAAAGTACTCTTATCATTTATTTATTTATTTATTCATTCATTGACCGTCCTATTTAATAATATTTCACCGGCAAAACATATTCAGGTCAAACAAATTATTTTATTTGCGAAAATATAACGTCTGCGGTCTCGAAGAATGGATTTTATGGTGCACGTCATAACGATCGCGGTTTGAGAATATGACATGACCACGCCGATCCCGATACTCCTGTCTATCAGTGCACCTTGCGGTTGCAAAAATTTTTATTTAATATATTCAACTGTCAATAATTCTTGGTAAACTGACACTCGCGACTGATTTCACGTGTCAAATTACCACTTTTACTTGCGTTAATTTAATTAAAATACACTGACTTGATCTCAATAAATTAATAAATTTTATATTGTGTCAAGTACTTTTAAATATGAGATATATGTATTCAATTGACGTTTTTATCATTGTTATGTTATTTTAAAAAACTGTCTACTCTTAAATTTATATACATTATTCTAGGTATTTAATATCTTAAGATTATATTCAATGTCAGCAGTTAATAATTCTTATTATCATTACAAGCCATTTTAATTGTAATTTAATTATTTAAATCAAATAATGTAATTATTTATTAAAAAAATTCAAGTTTATTTAAAATTTTAAATTAAAAAACAAAATTTTATTTTCAGTGAAATAGAAATAGTTTGAAAATCTGTATTCATACGTAAAAAAAAATCTTGATAGATAATTCTAATTAATTTTTAATTTTTTAATTATGAGTTATGATAATAATAATAATTTATACAATTGGCATAGTTCCCTCTAGATCCTCGGAAGCGCTATAATTAGTGAGCCCTAATTTCTAGAGCCATTTTCTATGAGACTAGACGTCGTCTAAAATCCTATGTAATCTTAGAATTTATATGGTACGCATGTGTAAATGTATATATAAGTAACTAAGATATATATATATATATATATATATATTCGAACGTCTACGTTTTACCACGGTACTTATGCATTTCATAAAAATATTTCTTCACAAGTAAATGCTCTATATCGTTCTCTATATAAATTTATATGTATGGTTACATGTAGCTAGTAAATATATGCGTCTACACTATTTTATTTCACACCATAATTTTGGATTATACCGAGCGCTATATGACACCAATTTTCATAATACGATTACATAATTTAAACCCAAGCAATGAGCAGTAGTAAATTTTAAAGGTGTTCTTCATGTCGTGTTTTTTAAAGTATATAATAAATTATAATTATTATTATTATAAATTTAATGTTTTTAGATAGTTAAGTAAAAAATAAAGAGGCGCATATAATCGGAAGATTTAATAGTTTGTGGATACAAAGGAGCATGCGGCCCGCCGGAAGTTTAAGCCGGAGATAAAAAATAATTTCTATCAGCGAACATATAAAGCATGCACGAGAATGCAGATAAGATAATCGATTCAAGATTGGAATCTTGCATGTGCCGAGGGAATTTTTTGTTTTTGTTTCTTTCCTCTGTTCTGCGTGCCGATCGCCCGGTCAACGGTACACCCAGACACAGATTCACCTGCAAG
Organism: Cotesia congregata; assembly: GCA_905319865.3. Classification (NCBI taxonomy): domain Eukaryota; kingdom Metazoa; phylum Arthropoda; class Insecta; order Hymenoptera; family Braconidae; genus Cotesia; species Cotesia congregata. The sequence continues at coordinate 19,691,328 of CAJNRD030001124.1, forward strand.
TTATCGATACTCCAAAACTTTCTGTTTTAAGTCTTTTTAAAACGTTATCCGCAATGTAATTCTAAAGACAAGAAAACATGACTGGGTAATTAAAAAAAATTACATACTTGCAATAATTAATTTAATAAAAGTGTACTTTCTTTTTTTGTTAGCTTTTAAAAATTATTAAAGTTCATTAAATCGCAAATGATAAAGCCCATTGATAAATTTTTGAATTAATTTTCTGACAAGTAAATGTTCAAAGGATTCTTCCATATTATAAAGGAAAATGAAAAAAAAAAAAAAAAAAACATGTTTAAATATATCTAAAGGGAATCGACAGGAAGGAAGTTTAAGTTACAGACGATGATATCGCGATAATACGGAAGTTCAAAAGTGCCGGCTTGGCTTACAGCCACAGCGCATATTTATACTCAGAAACATTGCATGTGTGTCCTGCAAGTAGTATAACGTTTCTCTGTGTTCTACCTTTTCCCGATTTTACAAACTTTCATGATATGATGGATGACTTATTTTTTTTTATTTATTTATTCACTATCGTGTAAACACGCTCGTGATTTAACGATACTTACATGTACCTAAAAAAATATTTCTCATTTAATATGTAAAATATTCACCGGTTAATATTTAATTTGAAATAATGATAAATTTCACTAAATAAAGTAAAATAAAATAGTTAATTAAATTTACGTAAGTAGACCGTAACGCGTGAATAATTTTACTGAGTTCATATATTGGTAATTAAAATATTCAATGGTATATCTTCTTTGATACTTTTAAATATATACCTAACTAAATAACGTGTCAATATGACTAAACGTGTTTAACAGTAATTATATAGATTTAGTAAAGTAATTTTATTTTTGCTCTATAGTCACGATTATATCTACTAAAAGTTGTTTTCATTATTAGTAATTAATTATTACCGGAAATTTTTTTTAGATAAAAATAGTCAAGACATTTTAAAAGTTTACGAGTGCATGAGTATAGTACAGAGATTGCAGGTGTAGCTGGTAGTTAGCAAAAAAATTCCAGTGATTTCTCCCGAGGCATGTACGTGACAGTATGTCGCATTGATAGTAATTACACAATTAGTGTAATGTCAAATGTCAGTTAAGTGTGCAGATCGTTGGAATCAATTATTGGCTGTATAAATAAACACACGATACAATTAAAGGTAATTGAAATTCTGCCACTACACGGACTTTAATTAATATTAAATTCATACAATTGCTATTAACGAGATGATTTATAGCATAATTATTATTTTATAAGTATCACTTTATGATTCCCTCAGGATATTTTTAGTAGACGGATGACTGAGGCGGTAATTATTATGATTGATCAACTATTAAGTGATAATATAATATGAACATATAATATTATTATAATATACAAGGGCGGTAATTGTTGGCAAATATTTCACCGGATAAATAAATAAAATGGAGGATTGTTTACAATTATTTTTTACGCCCACGTATTGAGATCTCCTCGGTGGAAATTTAAAACGCGTGATTACCGATTTTCGCGCTCAGACACGCGTACATGATATTTACTCAAAGCCAGTCATTGTATTATGTACATTGAAAAATAAAAGTCAAACATTGATGTTAATTTATTAAATAAACATTTAATCTAGTTTTATTTTTACATCTAAAACTTTTAGATCAATTGAAACTGTAAAATACAAGATAAAATTTTGATTATTTTTTAGGAAGTTCATTTTGACCTACATTATTTTTTTTTCTATTTTAATATCTGAGTTATTGTGGAGATAAATATTTACTTAGTATCTAAAAAGTATTTAATAAAAACGGGTCAATAATTGGAACTTTTTATTTATCGCCTCATTATTCTCTCTTCCTGCTACTGTGACTCGAGGAATTTTTAAATATTATTTATTACTTTACTTAGATAACAAAAATTTTTCTATGATATTAAATAATATTTTAAAAAATTTTTCTTATTTATGTTATAAAATTATATCATTTTCTTAGATAAAAAGTAGTACTTAGTTTATCTGGGATTTCTTTGGTTGTTTTTTAAAAAGATGACACATTAAGTTGTATTTTTAATAAAGCTCACGTTCTTACGTTAGTAATCAGTTAAAAAATATACAATTATCCATCGAATCATCGCAGAGATAACGTTTAAATACTCTAAAAATAGCTACATTGTCGAAAGTAACAAACATTAGACAATTTCTTAATTTTAATAAATGATTTTTCATAAAAATCTAAGACAAAATTTTTCATTTATAACTCGAAATTTGTCCAATGTCTGTCATAGTATTCTCATAGTTCATCCTCATTAATTATAAAGTACGGGACAATAAAATTTTTTGAAAATAAATCAATACATAAAAAAATTTCTTCCTACACATCAATTTTTACAATAGTTTTTTTTTTTGTATGATAACAATTTGTAAAAGGAAAAAAAAAATTTTAAGATGTCTGGCGGAATATATTAAAAATCACTATCATTGATAGCATAGACAATACAACGAGCTGTGCGAGGAGAATTAAAAATAAAACCTACCATACATTAATCCTCGCCATTTTTTCGCGGGTTCCTGATACCTGTTAACAGGAAGTACGATCTTCGGGGGCGATTTACAGGGCTTATATACAACCATACATCTAACACATTTTCTCTTAGTGGGCGTCGAAGTCGCCGGCTTAATGTGGACGTAGGCCATAGGCTGTTGTTTAACTGTCAACCGCGAAGTCGTGTAACCCACGTACTTAGAGTACCTCTTAAACCGTTCTCTATCTTCATCCCCAAGACTGAGATTACTCCTGGTGGATTCACCTCCGTACCAGCCACTGCTCCAGGGCAATTTATCTCTTCGGTAAAAAGTAACCCAGTCGCTGCGGTTTTTATCCCGCGGGACGTGACCCCGCTGATGGAAATTTTGAGGTAGCTCCGACACCTTCGGTTCATCATCTCCGTGACCGTGACCATCATGATGGAACTGTTTTCCCTGATTGTTAAGGTAGTGATTATGCCGGTGCCGATTTGCCGCCACTGTTGAGGCGCTATAATTCAGAAGAAGACTAGTCACTCCAAGGGCCAGGACGCCCCGGGTCCAGAGTGTCCAACAACTTCCAAAGTACATCTCGCTACCCCATAATTATTTTTTACTCTACATAATAATGATATGGAGACAATACAATATTTTAATTTATTAATCGCAACAACAACCGACACTAATGCACTAACCAATAAATTTTTCGCACAATCAAATTCATCGTCGCTTTTGCAAAACCTCGACCAAATTTTTTTAAAACAACAACAAAAATAACAAACAATAACCAATAGAAGTGAAAGAACCTACTGGTAACGCGGCTCGCGAGATACTGGCATGCTACCATTAGCTTTGGGCTTTGCGCTCCTTCCAACTCCATCTCTTCTTCTTCTTCTTCTTCGGTTGCTGTCGTTCAGTCGTACGGTTTAGTTGTGTCTCGTATCGTTCGTATCGTATCCTACAGTACTATTATATATTTTATATATATGCTGACTTTATATCGCTACTATTATTTGTGTTAGTGACCACACGGGTATGTAGTAGTGTAGGTAGACGTATGGATGTACGGATATATGTATTATATATTAAATACGTTATCCCTTTATTCCAGATGGCCAAATATACACAGAATGTTAATCATTTTAATTCTCTCTTTTATTACTTACTACTCTCTAATTTTATATTTTTAATATAAATACTTTTCTCACTTTAAATCACTCTACCCTACACCTGGGTCCAGAGTGTACGCCTTAGACACGTGGGTGTGATATTAACTCCAAGGTAATCCATATATATATATATATATATATATATATATATATATATATATATATATATATATTCTTTTCTATTTTTTTATGTATCACTTGACTAGATATTAATATTGATCGATTGATTACATTATTTATTCATACCTTCGCATTTAGTAATCATATTACTTGGGGTTTATTTTTATTTATTGGGGTTTTTTTTTGTGAGACGATTGATTAGATACTTTTTGAGGAAAGTCACTCTCTAGTCGAATTAGAAGTAGATCTCTCAGAGCAATGCAATAGTCGAAATTTTTAAATAGATAAAAAAAATTGGTAATTTTTAAAAATTAAGAAAACTTAAATTTTACAGAGAAAAAAATAATTCTTGACTCAAGAAATTATTTATGAAGAAAGTTTTGATCTTCTTTATTAATTTTTTGGCTCAAATATAAATATTTTTTTTTCTGTACATTTGATAGAGATATTACTTAATTAATTAATTAAAAAAAATCATCTCGTTTTTTAAAAAAATTTTCTATTAAGGATAATTAATAGAGATATATTATGATAATATTGATAAATTCAGTGTTAAGTATTAAAATATTTAAGTGGATATTTATCGTGTGTTAATTGCACGTGCCCGAACACACCCGATATCCTGGAATTCATTTCCGGCAGACGCGGCATAACGGCCTCTGTACATTGCAGGACACTAATTTATGTTACCTCTGTTTTATGTTACAAGTACACATATGTGTATAAATCTATATACGTAGTGTCGCATGTGAGTTGACTTTGACTGGGTGTTTTATTTAGTATGCAAGCAGCAACGCAGAAGCGCTTTGAGTGCGGTCATGTTACCTGTCAACAGCTTTCTCACTATGTGGATTCAATATTCATCATATTCGGTGGAAAAATTATAATTTCCCGTAAACCTGTTTCTCACGTGTTTTTTAAATATTTTCAAGAGCAAAGACGATTTTTTTATTTTTGGATTAAATTTTTGTTTTACGGCCTTTAAATTTCGCGTAAGTAAAGCTAATATTGTATTGGACATTGTGTACGTAAAAAAAATTACTTTGGACAAAGATTAAAGCGACCGACACTGCAAATAGTCCTTAGTGTGCTAAAAAAATCGAAGAGTCTGCAGAGAAGAGTAAGAGTGATCTGGCGAATTGCGACAGGCGCCGTCTGAAAAAAAATATCGCGAATCACCACGGAGTATTTTTAAATAATTCATACTTTAAATGCGCTGATAAAAGTTCTATCTCGCGATAAACAATCACCAATTTGTTTGGTAGGATAAATATTTACATTATTTATTTATATTTGTATTTTATCACTGAAATTTTAATAGAGAATAGAGCGAGCGATGCCGGTTTTTATTATCTCTTTCAATTGACTCGATCTCTGTCTGAAAATCTCTTAGTAGCGGCTTGTTAATAATCGTAAAAGTTGAGGCTATTTAATTTGGAGGATAGAGAGGTGATTGATATCCAAAAATCCATAAATCAGCAGGCAGTATAGTAGCTAAAGCTATTTACAATTTTATTATCTTGAAAACAAGGATATTAATGTTATCAGAGCCATTTACATAAATTTACTTGAGTCGTAAAATTTTTACATGTTCAAGTATTTTTTATATTTTAATATTTTATTAAGGTGTATCATTTCAAAATAAATTTAAACAATTTGATTTTCTAATGAAATATTAAAAAAAAAATTATTAATTTATTTTTAGAATAAAAATTTATTTACTTTTTTTTTGAGTAAATTTCCAATAACAAAATAAAAAAGAATTTTTTTCTTAAATTGAGTTCAAAGATACAAACAATGTTTCAGTGATTTAGATGCTATGTTTAAAAAAAAATGAAACATGACAAGTTTATTGTGTTTGTTATTGAAGTAGTGGCCAGTATGATACGTTCATATATTATATGTATTCATGTATGTTTGTATATGCAGCGTAAGGTCGGCGGGTCATCGAAAGCAGGTCCTGCAAGCTAAAGCCAGTCAAGTCAGTCCAGGTGATACTTTCTCGTGGACCTCATATGGAGCGACATGAAGACGCGTTTAGTGGCATAAAAATTTTTTTATTTATCCATTACAGACATCTCACATTTTTATTTTTTCATACAATATCAATCCCTCGGTTTCCGTCCTGTCCCTTTACTCGCCGATAATTTTCTTAAAACCCGTGTTTACACGCAACATCATTATCACCGTGAAAGATTAAGCTCTCGTGTTACTGTACTATACTTTTAGTTGTTTCATTTTAAACCACCTGCTTCCTGTTGTGTCTCGTTTGGACAACTTAAAAGCTTTGATACGTACCCTACATTTTAAATATTTATTTTTTCAGTCTAACTTTTAACTTGTTTCAAATTCAACCGACATTGTAATTTATGTCACGTAATTGGATTGTCACGAAAAATTTCATGTTTTATGGTTTGCTCATTTTTTTTTTTTTATTGGAAACAATTTAGCTTTTTTTTTTCATGGCTAAAATTAATCCTCCTTAAAAATTCCGGGCAAAAAAACTCAATAAATATTTAAACTAAAACCACTTTTAAAAATTATCAAAGACATTCAAATTAGTCTTGGTCATAAATGAGTACATGAAAGGATGTTAGTGATACAAACTAGTAATTTTCACATTAGAAAACTTTGTCAATAAAAATGACTAAGTGTCGCTAAGTAAGAAAATGTATTTTATATTCAATGAAAATAATTATCGACAAATAGAGATTTTAATTTTCTAACTCATAACAATTAATAAATATTTTGAATAATTGACTTTAATAGTTATTATTATTACTTATTACTATTGATGAATAAATAAACGATGATATTATTAATAAAATTTATACCACAACGATAAAATTTAATATTAAATATAAACAAGTGTTATTATCATTGACTTAAATATTTATACACAGAAGACTATTAATATGTAACTCGCCTACGCACTAATATAAGTACTTGATGTAAAATCTCACCTCGAGTATCGACTTATAGCTCGAGTAATTACGCCCTTAGGTCCGTGCGTAGTTTAGTGTGGTGTAGTTATTATTAACAGAAACGTTTGCATGAATTAGGGCTCCATAAAATCTCCACAAGTGACACAACACTATTCAATGGGTTATAGTAGTTTCTAATGCGCTCTTAAACCCATTATCATATCCCGGACATATTCTTATAAATACGACGACATAATGCCCGTAATTCTTGTTTTTAGAAATAAAAAAGGTTTGTTGCCAGAGAGAGGCTTTGAATAAAATTTCGAGATGTGTTAAACCGGGAAAAATGGTAAAATACTACAGCTGTATATTATTACAATATATATGTACAATAGCATTATACAGTATATGTTCAAAATAATATATAAAAAAGTTTCCAGCTGAATAGAAAATAAATTCGTGCGCTTCATAGCTCAAACATTTCGTGGACTAATTATGCATAATCGTGATCGGTGAATCTTGCTCATGAGATTTAAAGTTTATGTTAATGATGTGCTTATAGGAGATAGTGTACGGTGTATAGTATTTATAAATATAAATCTATATATCACATAAAAATAAGAATCTATCGTTGCTATTTAATATCCTTATTTTGTGTATATTTTCACGGTTTACTGCAGGTATATTTTTATTTATTACAAAATATGTATCCTTTTATAACGAGCAGAGCAAACACTCAGGGATGGATTTTTTTTTAACCTTGAATATATAAAATAGTACAACAAAAATAGAGTTATCCGAAACGTCTAATTCACAGCAATTTCATAAGCTATTTTATAAACACCTGAATTAAATAGTGCAATTATAGAATACCCAACACTTTTTTTTTGATTCTCTCATCTTGGGAAGATAAAATAACATAATTTTTGGTTTATAAAAAAATCTAAACTTCTATAAAAATTAAAATTTCTGAGAATTTTTTCATAAAAAATAATTCAAAAAAATTAGCTCATTTTTTTATTAAAAATTAATAATTAATAACGTCAATGAGTTATGCATAAGTCAATGCAAATGTAATGACAGAGAATGTGATTAAGTACCGGCGTGGTTTGTAGGACAGAATAAGAAATGTTACGTTACGTTTTATTTCATGAACGAGTGTCGCATGAAGAATGACTCAATACAGGTATCGTATATATGAATGGTACACAGTATGGACGGACGTGTTCATACGTACATATATGGTACATATGTGTGTACATATATGTATATTCAGCACAGAGGAAGATGAAGAGTCAGGATTGCCGATGGCGATTACTCAGACCACCCAGGAGGTGATTGCCACGGTGAAGATACATCTGACTGTACTCTTAAAATACTCCATATATATGTATAATGTATATATATTATATATATAATATATATATTTTCTGCTTCTATCGACATTCCTAGATCATGAACCGACAGCCAACAACCGTGAACTAATAATGACCAGATGCTTACAGACAAGTTTATACTCAATAAAATAATAAATAAAAATTCACGAGATTTATGGATTCGTTTTTAGTACTTGGTTTTTAAATCATCTATAATAATCTCGAAAGGTGGTACAAGAAAATTAAAGCATAGTGAATTTAAATTTAAATTTCAAGGCACATAACGGCATTTAAAAATTTTTCGGTGAAAAATTGATATTGTTTTGGAATATTAAAAATTAATCAATTTAATTTGGTTCGTGGGTACTATAATTTTATTCGAGGCGGCGGAATAAAAGTAACAGAAAATACCACAAGCCACGAATGTAATTCATTAACAATTGTTATGGTTACCAAGTTAATTACCGTGGTAATTTTGATTAATGACAACGTTTAACAGCTTTTAATAATGGCCAGTAAAGTTAATTAAGTCGTAACAAAAAATTTGTCGTAAGGAACTTTAAAGATTTTACAGAGAAGAGGACTAAGTCTGCCTCTCGGTTTCCTCGCGCGTTTCTCAGTGCCTGGTTCTGTTATATCAAGGCGTTAAAATTGCGGGAATGGGGATGTAATGTGGAATTAGTATTTAGTATAGAGTAGTAATTTCACGTGTTCTGTGTATACTTGTACTGGTTTGGGTTTGGGTTCGGCTTTACTTCGTTAAAAAAGCCTCGGGGTTTGTTGGCAGTTTTTATAGTACAGTTTTGAAAAAAGTAACTCGTCAGCTACTTGATATACGCCTTTAGCCTGGAGCTCAATTTCGGAGTCACTAGTTGGTACCGATGTTGATATACCGATCAGTGATCATTGATCACTTGCGGACTGAGTAAAAGACTGTTGTAAATAGTATAAATAGTATTGACTCGAGAAATGAGTGGGTGGAAAATATTTTTCCTTCCGGCTCAACTTTTGCGAATGGCACTGGTGCGTGTATGTTACCTCCCGGTAAATTACCGCCGAGTGGAAGGTTGCGTGGGCAGGTGTATGTTGTATTGTATCGTGAAATAGTGAATGGGAATAGTAGTCGATTACATATATATGTATATGTATGAATATAAATATACGTGTAAATTTTTAGCAAAAAATGATTAATTTAAAAGTACAGCCTATTTTTGGTAGATTTATAATAATTAAAGTCACTAATTTTGATGTATTTTTATTCTTATCATTCCATTAAGTGAAAATTTTAATAATTTGAAGATAATTATCAAGATTTTTAATAAAAATATTTAAGTTTAAAAAGGACTATAGAAATTGTTTTTTAAAGTAAATATATGATTGGTATTTTATTTATCTTTTATCTGCTAATCTTCAGGTGAGCAATACGCAGTATTGCGAATGGTAATATACAATCGTATAATTTGTTGCGATAAATCATCGAGATAAACGAATCAATCGATTAATGTGACACTAAAATATTTAAATTCATTAAATAAAATTGTTATTTTTTTTTGTCTATGCCGTATATACTATAAATGTTTACTTATGAACCTTCGGTATCAAATTTCTGAGGCGTGGGTTAAAAATAACAAAAAAAAATATTACTTATCTCTTTCGCAACCACCAAAAAATCTAACGGAGCATCTAAGACAAATTTGTTTTAGTAAAAAAAAAATTCACGCACTAAATTGGCCTTCCTAAAGTAATTTTTTTCACTTACATTGATATAAGTCAAGGTCGAAAAAAAGAGAAGACTCCGGGTACAAAAAGTGAATGAGAAAAATCAGCTTGTCATTAAGACGATATTTGAAACAATGTGCCGGTTGGACCGTGACAAATTGCAGAGATCCTCACACACGTATATTACGATTTCATTTAGCAGGTTACTATTTCAGCACGTTACTTTATATACCTTTCTATCTTTTTAAATTTTTTTATTGCTTTTTTAGTCTGAGATTTAATGATTGTTTCAAAAAAATTTACAAATTAAAAATTTTTTAAAACTGAAATACGCCAGGGCCGATAAATCCCCGTTATATTCCACCGTCAATTTATAATTTTTCACAGGGTAATACCGCTTTGAGTTAAAGAAAAAAAAAAAGAAAGACACGTAACATAAATTAGTAATTTTAACAAGTTATTTTGTTTAAAATTATTACAGGGGTGTAATGTCAAGTACTTTTTCCCGCGATTTAAGAATCTTGTAATGTAAATTTTGAAATATTTATAAATATATTTAAACATACATACATGTGTACTATGTACTAACCAGCAAAGTATACATCTAGCAATATGTATCTATGTAAATGTGTATGTTTATATTTATATTTATTTATTTATCTATATAGATAGTTGTTGAACTGCATGGGGTCAACGGGGTGTTAGTTTGCCGTGTTCTCAATATAATACGTGTGTATTTTCTCACGTCTGAATTTCTCGGTCCGACTAAGCACGTGGTGGTGGATTATGCGTCAAACCGGATTGCGTACGCATTACATTGCATCCCATAGAATCTTCCATTCTGCAATATAATACACATAACACATAACACCCGACTCGACTGCTGGACAAGCAATTCCCCGTCAAGAAAATTTTATTCTCGTTATTTTCTCAAGCTTACAAATTAATGATCTTCATTTATTATTTAATCCCTAATCTTTTACGATGTCATTTTTTAACAATTAACTTAATCTTCAAAGATAAATAAACTTCTTAAAGTAATTAAAATTCCAGTAAATTATAATTTATTACAAGAGGTTTAGGTTTCAGCTATTTTTTTGGAATTATAAATGAAAATTAAAACGCGAAGTACGCGGGTTTAATTCCCGGGGATGGTAAATTTAAAAAATTGATAATTCTTTTAAATTAAAAATTTCTGACTGATTTATTTGATATATTTAGTGTAAAAAATAAATGACTTTTGTCCAATTACACAATAGCGAGTCCGACCGTTAGTTTATATGAGCAGATAACAAAAAATAATGATTTAAGACGAATTTACTCAAGCGAATCTTCCAATTTTGCTTTAAACGTCTCAGCAAACAAGAACATGAATTAGCGTTAGTAAAAGCTCTCTCAGTATCAGCTGACTGGACGATCGTTTTAAAATTACGGCTGATCGTAAATTTAAAAATAAAGAAGCAAGCGCCATCGGGAGAATATTCTTAGGCACCTGGCATGGTCTTGCTGGAAAGCGACTCAGGTTGTACGTAAAGGGGTACACTCTACGCTATACAATATAAAATAGTATCTATATTGTATAGTACCTGCTCGAATAAATACCAGTTATAATTTCAATTCCGCTGGATAGAATTTAAAACTAGAATAGTATAGTATAGTGGAGGATAAATATATGATAGCAGGTTGAGTATTTATATCGGGTATGAGCCCAAGATTTACATTATCGGCATTGGAATATTTAAGCGGTAAGTTGACAATTCAAAATAAATAAATAAGTAAATAAGTAATGCCTGAAATAATAATTCCTGGGAATTGAGAAGCTGAGGGTGGAAACAGTAGCTGTACTGTTGATAAGAGGTTGAGCTTGTGTAATATGAGTCGTTAAATATATAAACATTGAATTCCTTAACTCAGTGGACGGTGTAATGCAAGAAGATGGAGGCAGTACAGGACAGGAGTTTAACCAGCTATATTTTGTCTATAATCCTAGAGTACATAAACACACTTAATATGATAACCGTTAGCGCTGAGACGTTAAACCTTGTTTATTAATCGTTATATTAGTGCGCAACATGTCATTCTAGTTCGCGGAGCATACTATACGGCTTCTGAACACTCCAGACATCGGCATTAATGTTGATTCATAATAATTAATAATGTAGTCTCTATTTTATGCAGGCAAATTTTCAACGATAAATTAAGCTGTTAAATCTTAATTAAGTTTCGCAGTTATTCATAATTAAAAGCTCTGTAACCTGACCAGAATATGTTTTTTTTTTATCTGAGTTGGAGAAAAACAGAATTAAAAAGAAATGATATCCGTGAAAAATTTTTATGATACAGCCTAATATAAAAATTAACAAAATCAGATCACATATGGCCATGTCAGAAATTTCTTTCAGGATTAAATTAATATTTATCCATACAAAATTTTTTAAATTGAAATTTTTAGGATAATTTTCACGGGATTTTATGTATAACGGTTCGATATGGTTAGATAAAAATTTCCCATTTTTTGAGACCTTGTTTTTACATAGCAGATTGTTATCAGTCTTCTTAAAGGTGTTTGATATTAAAAAAAAAAAAATAAACCTTCTTACTTAACCCATTTCTGAAAAAAAAAGAAAAATAAAGAAATATTTAGAGATGATCGAGGAGTTGCACACGTTGTTCTCTTACAAGATGGCTATAGCCTCCCTCAGCAGCTTCATATATCTCCGTTATCTTGATCAAAGCACACGAGGTACTTAGATATGCACTGGGTAGTTGTCTAGTCAGTAACTCTAGTTGGATTATTCTAAAATACTCGAGTCTATTATTCATTGAATATAATCTCGTAAAAAATAGTGTTCCAAGTATCGTATCTAATCACATCACAAATTACAGAGTTCTCAATCCTCATCGCGATTATTTGCCGAGCAATAATTTACTCAAATGATAATTGAATAGAAAGCTTATAAACAATTTATTGAGCGACAGTTGATTTCATTTAAAAATAATTTATTATCTAATGGAGTGCGGCATGATCAATGATTTCATTTATCGTCGACGGTTGACATTACTTAATAAAATCGATTGCCGGGATAGGAGACGAGGTATGCGAGTTGAGGTATACATCAGTGGGCAGAGACCAGTAGACTCTGGGTAAGATTGAGACCAGATGACCGATCACATTCATATAAATAAAATAAAATGCACATACGTGATACGTACATGAGTCGATGGTATCTAAGCACTTGTTTCATTGTATCCATTTCTATCCGAGGTTCCTGAGCATTGTATCGGTATGCATCGTGCGACATCGTATTTAAAAATAAGGACCCGAGATAAAGACGGAAAAGACTCCCCATCACATCGATATCCACGAGAATGGTTGTTAAGTGCTGGTGAGGTTACCAGGACTGTTTATGGAAGCTTTTAAATTGTTTTATTGCATACGACGTACAACTTTGTCGGCAACTCAAGACTTTGTCCCAGTCTATGGCTTGGATATATAATATGTGTCTTTTATTCCAGTCCACGTCCTCCATCCACCACACGTCCAACTCCTCGGTCTCGTCTTCCTATACAATACCTATCCTATCCTGATGCCTCGAGAAATCTCTTCCGGTTTGAACTACTATACATTGCTATGATACCCTTCACTTCGCCAGCCAGACTTAAATTATTGACCTGTTCATCTTCACTATCGTGCATTTTATTTAAGTCTTGATTCATGACTTAATCCACAATTTATGCTCGGATTTTTTCACTAGCCCAGTTATTATTTTGCTATAAATTAAACTTCATTTCTCTAATTATTGACATAATATTTATGGCGTGGAAAAATTTTATAAAGGCTTGAGAACCTGAGATCTGAGGTCAAAAATTGTTTGATAAGAGTTTTAACGTTTAAAGTTCACAATTAACAAAAAATTTAATTTAACTGATAGCCGGAAATTGATTAAAATTATTGGAACTTTAATCGATAAAATATCTCTGCAAGTGATTAAAAAATTATAAATAAAATTATAGCTTTATAATTAAATATTTGCTATTTTATCTTCCATCTTTCGAATAAAGATGTACTTTAATAATAAAGAAAAAAAAAAAAGATAAATATAAAATCAGCCCACACGTAAAACCGTCTAGGATTTGAGATTAAGGATGAGGTAATGACTCTCTGGAAAAAAAAAATAATAAACTCGACTTGTAAGTCTATCTGATAGCCGTTGCATCATTAACGAGTGGTACGTGCTTTCAGCCGAGACAAAAGACGCGGTAACTCAACTGCCTGGCAATCAAACCTCAGGAATCTTGGAAATATATGTGGATATTTATACGTATTAATTTGATAACGCTTTCCGGTACTTAAACTCATTTATAATACATAATGTCCATATCTTCATATAATTAAATAGACTGTTATCAATCCATTACGGTTTTTTTCCCTCAAAGATAATTATAAATATTATTAATATAAATTTCCCAATTAGATGACGGAAATGTAAAAAATAAAGTGGGATTTTTTTACTATTGAATAAAAAAATGAAAAATGCATACATCCTAACGTGACATTCAAGTGTTGTATATATTTATATATATATACATATATTGGATCGGTTTTTGGACGTGCGATCGAATTGTCGAACGTCCAAGTTTCACAAAACTACATTCCGGTGACTCGGTGAGTTTTTGTCTTCCACACACATCACCAGTTTTGTGTTTTGTTATTTTACTACACATATATAAGTCGATAACACTGTACTTGGCGATCCGACACAAGAAACAGCGACTAGTGTAAGAATGGATACACTTATATATAAGTATAAGTGTATAGAAGAGATACAACGGGATGAAAAGTAGTGGATCTTCTTCTCCTTCGTCCTGGACATCAGGATCTTGCCACCGTATGCCCGTACTGGGTTTATCGCCATTTGCCGATCGTTTTCTCTATACCAACGTTTACTTCTACCAGCATTTATATTCACAATAAAACTTTTTAACTCACGATAAAATTATTAAACTCATGTTATCCTCACGCTAAAATATTTTATTTAAATTTTGAATTATAAATTACTTAATTTAATTTATTTTTATTTATTTGACTTGAATGAATTTTTTAAATAAAAATTATCCTAAATTTATAATTTAATTTTTGTTTCAGTCAAAATTTGGATTAATTGAAATAATTTTACAATTTTAAAGTTAAATAATTTACCGACAATTGAACATTTAAATAAAGTATTTTAAGCTAATAGAACTTTAAGATTATTATTATTCCTCGATCAGTTAAAAATTGTATCGGTGTATCGATAAACGCAACTTTTTACGATATCAGCAAAAATAAAATTCAGTACTGTATAAATATATAATATAAATATTTAATCTAAGCCAAGATCCAGGAGACTTTCCCACCGTTTTATCCACGCATCTCCGGAATCTCGGGTAGATTGGATCACACGAGACTTATCCTGATATATCACGTGCTCCGACTGATTTTATATCTCCATCTCTATCTAGATCTCTTGCTCTCTTCAAGTCTTCGGGCTGTCCACCTACGCTCTACTCGATCTCGATCGCCGCGAATAAAGCGCTCGAGTTTATATCCATCCAGTATAAGTATAAGACTCCAGTACAAATGCAGTTACGTAGTTATACCCAGACTATTTGGAAAAGTATCGATCCAGACAATTTAAACTCGCTACGCAATCGCTTTAATTTATATTCCTTCAAATACAAGATAATAAATCCGGAATTTTTACTGTCGTCATTCTATTCTGCTCATTAATAAATAATTTTTTTTTTAGATAAATATTTAATAAATGAAATGATTAATTGCACTCATTACTGTTACTATTGAGTACAATAAATTTAGTTTGCTTGTAAATAAATAAATTTATTAATTAAATCCGGCTTGAACAGTCACTTACAATAATCATCTGTTTCATTTTTAAAATATTAAGTTTAATGCATAAAATGTAAAATAATTATTTTGTGTAAGATTTGTGGTGTAATAAAAATAAAAAAAAATTTTATAGTCATTAATTATTATTAAAAAAATAAAATAAAAATATTTGGTATTAAATAACTGAAAGAGTGAGTCATTAAAGCAGAATCTAATGGTGGATCCGTAATATATAGAGACCGGCTGCAATATATTTAATACAGACTACACGTGGGATGGCATGAGTATATAACGGAGCGATCATTCAGAGGTGAGAATAAGAAGGTGAAAAGCCACAGGACCATCTTAGTCTCAACTTGCGGAGAAGCTGCTAGTGAGTTTAAGAGCAGAACTTCTTGCTCTGTAGGAGGTTCATTAACATCTCAAACAAGTCATGAGTTAGTCTACTAGACATTAAGCAGCATCACTTCTTCCGTCACTTAACTCCTTTCATCTTCGTCCTCATCACTGCACTTTATCTCTGGTTTTATTTTTTCACCCACATTCTGCACTACATCTAAAGACTCCTATATTCTATACAGACTACAGACGCGTGTCTCAGATGCATTAATGAACTCGTTCTACTTGCCGGTATTATTTTAATCCATAAGAATGTTAATAATAATAATAATAATGTGGTGATATAGTAATCAATAGTTGTTGGTAGAAGTAATGGTTTAATATCTGGACGTATTGAGTTGAATTGAATGACCGGAGAGTAAATAAAAATAATTATCGTTATCATATAATAATAATCTATCGGATTTCTCAAACATTACCTTACATTACAGTGCATTAGGTGCACTGGGTTATTTATTGATGTCTTCTAACTGGTTAATTTCACACTTACGCGTGGGAGAGTTGTTTCAATAGGTACACGCGTAGGAAGTTAAATGCAGACGTGAATTACCTTTTTTCCATTAACATTGCTTTTTTTTTCTTTTATATTCTATATATTGTATGTATTTATGGGCTTGCGATTGACAAGTCTGTGGTAAAAGGTTTCGTAACCGAGGAAAATATTTCGAAGTATCCAAAAATACACCGCTCAAATCGGAATGTTAATTCGTTACAGAAGATATGAAGAAATGAAAAAAAAAATTATGGAATTAAGTTATCTGAATTTTTTGATTAAAATGGAAAATTTAAAGTTAATTTTTGAATAATTTTAATCCTCTAACTTAAAATACAAGTCTTGAAGTTATTCATAGGCCGAAACTCGCAAAAAACGATTCCCTATTGGCTGAAATTTGGGCGCGCATTAAGTAAATGTTGCATTTACTTAATGCATATCAGTGCATTAAGTAAATGTTTAAGCCAAAAAAACTCACCTTGACAGCCGTTCATAGATAATCCATAATGATCTGGAGCACATTTATCGCAACGATCGCCGATAACTCCCGTTTGGCACTTACACAACCCCGTTACGGCGTCACAATTATCGTCCGCGGCACCAATGTCACAATCACACTCGCGACAACCCGCGGTGACGTTACCGTACCCTTGTATGCACTTTGAGCAATCACGATCGGTGTACAATGGACGGCACAGACACTGCCCACTTACTAAGTCACACAAACTTGAACTACTCCCGATTATGTCACAATCACAAGCTAGAAACAAAGTATGTAATTTAATTTTAAATAATGGGAATTTTTTAATGAGTTTTGCCTTTTATTTGAAATCATTAAACTATTTTTGAACTTTTAAAAAAAAATTTTACTTGAATTTTTTAGCAAAATTGAAATCATTTTTTTAATCAACAAAAATTTTTACTGATAATAATAATAGTGCCAAATTATTTTTATGATTTATAAACCTCTCCTCACTCAATTAAAATTTAAAACTTCATAAAACTAATCAGCTGACCCTTTTACACTAAAAAAAAAAATTAAACTCGTGAACATTAAAATTTTAATACTCTCGGGCTCTAATAAATACTCCTGTGAGGTCCGGAAGCCCAAAAACTCATCAAAATAAATACTTTTAAAATTATAACTCGTAATTCATTACAAACTACTTACGTAAACAATTTTGCTCCAAAGGATCGCCGTAGTGGGCTTCCTTACATTTATCGCACCGGGATCCCTCAGTGTTGCCGCGGCACTCCAAACAGTGCCCTGTTTCCTGGTCACATGTGCCGCCGTTGCAAGGACAAAGCTCACACGTGCCTCCAAGTTTCGTCGGATCACCAAAGTATCCAATATCGCAGCTAAAAAAAAAAAATAACATTCAAAAATCTACCTCAAATCTCAACATTTGAATTAAACAAAAAAAGTGGTACCTCTCGCAGTGATCTCCAGTATACCCGACCGGACATTGCGTACACACATAATTGCCCTCTGGCTTTTTGGGGTCGTCCAGCTGACAATTGGGGCTGAATTGATTAGAAGCTTCTGTTAGAGGACAAGCGCACTTTTTACAGTCATTCGGAATACCTCGGGTTGCGTCTCCGTAGTAACCTGTCATACAGCGGTCACATTTTGGTCCTGTGGTATGATGTTCGCACATCTGCAATTAAAATGAGTATCAATTGTTGATTTATTTGAAAGGAAATGTGGGCAACTTTCATGTGTAAAAATTTTTTTTCTATTGTCAACGTTTCGTTAGACATTGCTGAGTTCATCCGGGTATCAATATTAGCATAAAAGTCAATATATAATAATAATACCAAGCATATTAACTAAGTTGTATGTCTTATACATAAAGAAGTCAAATTCAAATTAAATTTTTTTTCGAAAATATTAGAATTTATTACATCATAATATTTTAAGTATCTATGAAATAAATCAAAATTTTATTATTGTCATCAGTTTAAAAAAATTTTAATCTCTAGAGTTATTATTATAAAATTTATTCTCTATAAAATATTCTTTTTTATTAGAATCCCTTTCCAGAATACAACCCTTGATAGCCACCTTATACTATAAGTTCTTGTAGTTAAGTTCTTGTAGATAAGTTAGCGACAACTTATCGTGGCTATGTTACAGGTCTACTCATAAAATCTCTACTCACAGCCATCAACGACATCTGCACTCAATTACATTTTTATTCAAAATCATCTTCATTCAATCACAACTTTATTCATTTAAATCTTGACTCCGATTCAACTTTATTCAATATTATTTGCCTTCAGGTAGAACTTTAATCAGTTACAACCTTACTCAAATTCAACAGTAGTCAATTACAACTTTGCTCAGTTTCAATTGTATTCATTTTCAAGTCTATTCACTGAATTTTTAACTCAGTTACATCTCTATTCACAAAGAATCTATTCACTTACATTTGTAATCATAATCATTTACAACTGTACTCAGGATCATCTCTACTCACGAATTTTTACATTATCAATTAACCATAAATTAAGATAAGATAGGGCCGACAATAAGATAGTGCCGATATTTAAAAACAAGTTATCTATAAGCTTATAGTAAACTTGAATAGAAAATTTCGGCAACTTAACGACAATTGTTTCACTACAATTCGTTGAAGTAAACTTGACCATAACTTGGCGATAAGTTGTAGATTAATACTTATTGTTATTGCTAACCTACTTTTCGTCAAGTTATCTATAATTCGCGGCACTATGTTATCTGAAAGTTATAGTAGGAGATGGCTATCAGGGACTTTAATGCGTAAATTCAAATTTACCGATCTCTACAACGTTCGTCAGTCAGAAAGTTTACCAGTTACTCTCCGTCCATTCTCTACCGACTCCCAATAAACCGATCTCTCACAAACCAACTACCGATCAGCGGTCACTAAAGCAGTCGGTAAGGAAGCGATACTTACATTACATTCGCCCATAACAAGATCGCAGGAGCCAGCATGGTTATAGCAGTCGCATTTTACGCAGATGTGATGATCCTGATGATCGCTTCCATTGACGATAACTTTAACGTACCCCCAGGCGCAGTTTTCACACGATAGTCCGGCGTATCCTTCAGGACACTTGCAGTGTTCCGCGAGAGTTTCCATTCCATCATCAGTGCGATCCCCGATGGGCAGAACGACAGACTGCAAGCTCGCTTCGACTTGCTCCGAATGATACTGGGCGCGTATCATCAGGTACTTGATATCGGCCAAAACTTTGAGCATCTGCGAGCGGGTAACAGGGTCACCTTTGTACTCAGTCCTCCGAAGTCTGGTCGGAATATCCTGTACTTCGCTGTGAACGTGGTACCAGCCCTGTTCTTGAAGCGGTACCGATATTTCGGCCTCTTGTCCCTTATACTGTTCTTCTCCGTACGCAATCCGCATTCCGTTTTTCCCCTAGATAATTAAATATTATCATATTTGCTTTATTGTTAATTGTTGGCGCGGTTTTTAAGAACGAGTAATTTAAGTGAGGATAAAAAATTTACCACAAGAATGACGTTGGGCTCGATGGTCGGTTTACCGCTGCTGTCACCTCGCATAACTATCCAGGTTGTCGAGTAGGTGAGGTTACTTCCGTAGGAAGACAAACGATTGCCGGTGTAAATTTTCGGAGCGAACCAAAATGGACTCTGGTACTCGACTTCAAAGGACGCAAGGACTAACCACCCGTTGTCCGGGTCTATCGTTGGTATTACTGGTCTCGAAGCGTTTATGTCTGTCACACGCCAATCATTCAGTGTGGAAATCTGTAATTAAATATATATTTAGTCATTTTTGTGAAATTGACAATTTTTAAATTTGAACTCCGATCGATTTTATCGAAATTTTGAGCTTAAGTCTAATGAAAATTATTGAAAAATTCTCTAATATATTTTAGAATTTTCTTTAATCGATTGAAAATTTTTTATGTATTTAGATCCATAAAATTCGAATGTTGTTTGGATACTTTCAAATTTTTTAATATTTTTTGATTTAACAGAGGTAAAAAATGCATAATATATTTAGGGATGCACTTTTTATAAATATGAGTTTTATTTGTGCATAGGTCTAGTTAAAATATGTAGAAAAGAAAAATTCTTCAATGTAAAACTAATTTTCTTGACAAAAAGTATTTAAGAAAATAAAATTTCTTCTTGCTTAAAAATAACTTAGATCTTTCGAGAATTTTCTCAGTTTAATTAAATATATTTTCCTTCGTAGTATTTTCGTAATTTTTTTGTATAAAATTTTGTGATCAAAAATTGGTACCTATAAATTAAATTTAAATCTTATAAACTAAAAACAAAGTCGATGTACAAAATTGACTTCGAAATTTACAAGCTAATTATTAAATTGTATATTGTAATAAATTGACATCAAATTGAGCATGACAGTGGTAAACTAGAGGTATTTATATTAAAAATTCTATCCCACTACCCCAATCGATTTGAGTAGAGTTTAAATAGTTATATTATGCATAAAATATGAAGATTTTTAGGAGTGGAATAAGATGATAAAGGCTTATTAGGAGCCAAGAGTTTATATATAACATAAAGTTGACAAGTATCTCCTTCGGAAGATGGAGATGAGGCTTTAATGCACGGATGGATCTTGGTCAGAGAGACACGATAGTTAGATGAACTGGATAAGCTTATGTCTATCCCTGTTATCGGTGCTCATGACTCGGAACGGAAGACAGTATAACCCGTAATTACGCTGTCGCACGAACGACTCTTACTGTGTTGGTATTATAATATTACGGCGTGCGATAAACGAGGGTGGACATGCTCTACCCTTTTACTTTCTATATTATTATTACTTCAACGCTCTTGTCTATTTTATTTCATCCTTTTTCTCCGCTAGCTCTAACAATTTTTTTATTCTTCTCTGCATAATACTTACTTCGAGTACGGTACTCTTTTTTAGCAGCCAGAAAAAAATGATTGAATTATTTTTTCCGCCGGGATAATATGAGTAGTACATGTATTTTTACGCTTCATTAGCATACAATTGCCGATCTATGTACTGAGCTAATGGTAATCGACTTTGTCATGATTGAAAAATCATGATTGACTATTTTATTAACTACTACTTGCTTACTATTACCCTTAACTGTTTTTACATATAACTTGGATAAAATGGATAAATATATTGCAGTACTTAAACATTGTGTAATTTATAAAATTAATATCCGGTGTTTATGATTGATTATTGTCAATTTAATGATGATTTATTTGTAAGCAATATCTAATAACCATGTAATGTTTTTTCTCCATACATGATTTATGATCATAAGAATCGAAGACTCGACAATTCACAAATATAAAAGTATAAAACTTACCGATTGATAAACAAGCGTGGCTGCGGTGCACTGATCGGTAACACCGAAGCAGTCGCATTGCAAGCATCCTTCGATATTGTCACGTGTCAGCGCGAAATAACCGGGCTTGCATCGGTCGCAGAAATCTCCAGCCACGTTCGCTTTGCAAAGACAGTCGCCCTCGCAGTCGTGCGAAGGCAATATTCCGCGCGAGTCGCATGGGCATGGCATGCAATCGGGAAATTGCCGGTACCCCGCGGCACATTGGTCACATTTGTAGCCTGAAAATCCTGGTTTGCATTCGCAGGCACCTGCTACCTGGATAAATTCATTTATTAATAAAAAACATTTTCATTATAAAATTTGTTAATTTTTAACCATAATTCAACATCATTTAAAAAACATTTACATTCATTTTACAGAAAACATTGATAAGTATAAAATTATTTGCATGGAATTGTATCAATACAGTAGATTTTTTTAAGTGTAATTATTGTTTCAATACCTTGCCAACATAAGTATCATCTGGAGTACAAAAACCAATGCTACCTCTCATGTTACAATGATCACATGGAACACACGGACTAGGGTCATTAGGCAAAACACCGTTCGGTCGATAATAACCAACTTGACATCTCTCGCAGTTGATACCCGTTGTGTGATCCTTTAATTAATTATTTTATAGAATTTTTTAACCTGTCATGCGTTTTTTTTTAATTTTTTCCAGGATTCTGTGATATATGATGTTGATGCTTATATCAATAAATAAAATTTTAAAAAATGATGTGTTTTGAATAATAATATCAGTCAGTCAAATAATGAATGAAAATTATGAAACAAAAACTAAATGATGTAGGGTAGAAGTACCATTTGTGGCTACTGTACCGTTTATGGCCATTTATTGTTCAAATAAACAATAGAAATGAATTTATATTAATAAACTATTACAAACTCAATTTGTTTTAATATACCTATTTTTAAAACTCAATAAAAATATGGTTATAATATTATAATTTTTTATAAATTAATTCAAATGGTAACTGGCCAAAAACGGTACTTCTACCCTTTATATTGAATGTCGACTTTTTTTGATGGTATTGATATTTATAATTGAGGTAAAATTTTGTATTTTATTAATATTTATTTCAAACAACAAATAATTTTATCACAAAATCCTTAAAAAAATCTTAAATTCATTATAAATTTAAATTCGCAAATCGATAATTACCGTGCAGTTTATACAAACGCCGCCACCACGGTATTTCCCCCTTATGTCCATAGACATGCGCTTATCAGCGATCTCCGGATCATATCGGCATGAACTTGCGTGACCATTGCAATTACACTTTTCGCAGTAAAATCCTTTTACCGATGTACCGGGCTTCCAAGGCGCCTGGTTGTACATTGGGCAACACTTTTCGCATCTCTCACCGCAGGTATGTCGCTCGCATTCGCACTCTTGATGCTGAAGAAAATAATTTTTATAATATTAGTATCATTACACACGATTTCGCCAGAATATTTTTATTATTCAGCAATTGCGAGAATAACGCTCGTTGAATTGAGATGAAAATTTAAAAATCGTAAATGTAAATGTGGTTGAAAAGAGAAAGTTTTATAATTTACATTACGAGTGGTTACTTCCGGCGGATGTTAACCATTCTATTCAGTGCAGCCCATTTAAAGTAATCCTGCGATTACTTATTTGAGTATTTGTTTGTGTACTTACTTATAAATTGTCTTACGAACAGATAAACCATTTTAAAAATACAACATTTAATATATAGATCCCGTTTAGTTTCTTTCATTAAAATTTATTTACGACTTGATCCATTAGAGTTAAATTACTAGTATTTCTTTTTGTTTCTCTAGGACCTAACTTGAGAGGCTGCAAAAAAAAAAATTACGGCTGATAATTATTTATTTTACTGGGGGTAAATAATTATAGGGAAGCTGTTGAAGTAGTAGTGTTAAAAATATCGAAGGTAATGAACTGAAAATAGTTTCTTTGTTCGCAGGTTATTTTACAAGTAATAAAATTTTAATTTCACCGCAAATGGGCACGTCTATTTTTTTTATTACGGTAATATATATGTGTAAATTAAAACGGTGTAGTTGAATGCGTAAAAAAGTAAAGAAGGATAACAACAGTGGCCGGTAAAAAGCATTTTTAACTTCTTGAACATTTTTTAAGAGTAAAAGTAAAAATTATTGTATAATCTTAGGTCAAATTAAAGTTTTCACGCATCATTAATTCAAATAGATATTGGTACCAACAATTTATTAATTAAATTAAAAAAAAAAAAAAAAAAAAACATCAAACAATACATTGAAATTTTGAGCAAGAAAAAGTCCGCCTTCTATTGCTACATACTGATTAAGTATTTAATTAAAGTAAAAAATAATTGACTAGCAGACCTCTCATTGTATCGAACTGCGCATTAAGTTGTAATTAATTTTTTGTCTTTATCAATGGCCATAAAATAAAATTTTATTATCAATTCTCTCAAGACGTCGAGCATAAAAATATAAAAATAAGAAGTGAAAAAGTGACTGCCGGATTGTTGAAATAGAGTTTTAATAAAAGACAGAGAAAAAGCAATAAATAAAAATCCGTATAAGAAAGCGATATGGCAGAGACTAATTGCACCGGGAACATCCGAGCTGATTACTCTGGGAGCGTTTATAACGCAAGTAACCGTGGTGATTATCATGCCGGTAAATAACGGGTAGGGTAAACGCGAATTGCTAAGTCGGTGATTCATCGCAAGATCGCCCGGCCATTAAAGCTCAGCCTTCTCGACTCGACGATCGCTGGCTCTCAAACGTTTTTAATCCCGAATGGAGATTAACCGACTTACAAGATCCACTGACACGTTTAAAATTAATAAACAAAAACAAGATATATATTTTAGTGTCTCCTTATCTCGACACCAAAGGAACAGTATTAAAAAAGTGTTTATCTTCTTATTAAATTGAGACACTATTTGTCGAAATATTTTGGATTCCCGAATCTAAAAGTGTGCCACAAAAATTTAATCACGGCCCCAATCTATCCGGGCCTCGATATCGACCGCGCGCGCCTGGCCCGCTCTTGGATAAAAACTAATACGATTCGCAAGCCCGCAATATAATTCTTATTTATTAGCTGTCTGTATACATATATACTTCGACACGAATATTTCCAGACAATCTAATAAATATTTAAGTACTACAGATGTAAGAATGAAATAAATTTTTCGAGTGTTTTTAAATAAAATTTTCAGGTAAAATAAAAAAAATTGAATAAAAAAAAAAACAACAAGTGTTGAAAAAAAATTTGTATCGAGTGGACAAAAAATTGCAAGTCGGAATCTTTGATCCTTTCTCGGCTCCTTTAATCCTTATTCCCTTCTCGCGTCTCACTTTCACATTGAACACGACCGCAAACGCGATCGTGACCGATGACCGCGAGGTAACCGAGTAGAGAGCAAATAATATTTTTTATTTCGTAACAACTCTCGGCGGTCTTATTATATCGCCGTTACTGATGGTGTCGCTGTAAGTGAAAATTAACTTACGAGGTTAACAGTCAACTATTTAAGTTTTTTTAATTTCTGCTAATTATTACTGTTATTATTATTATTATTATTATTGTTATTTTTTTGTTCTATTTGAGTGAAAAATAAAGCATGATATAGTACCGATTGTACTATAAAATTACACAATTATTTATCACGATCGTGAGTTGACGATAGTCCTTGTAAGGAAGCGACACATAGAGTGTCCACTCGATAATTTATGCTAAAAAGTAGTAATATAAATTGTGAATTACCCCGTGGCGAACACTGTAACGACACCGTGAAGCGTGACCTGAGCACAAGCAACGTCCACCTATGCTTATTTCTTTTATGGAATAAAATGCACGGCGTTTGTCGGCAACCGCACCACCACCTCGTTGAAGCCCCTGCAACCTCAATCTTACGAATCGTGCCTGCGTAAATTCTTCGAGCTCTTGACTGTGGTTCTGGGCTCCTGGACGTCCGTTTAGCAAATGCGTGTGGATCTGGAAATATGTTAGTTGTTTTTTTGTAATTGGTACTCATTGAGCAATTGAAAATTTTTATTCGAAAGTGAGAATGACAATGACAGTAATCCCTAAATGGACTCGCTGTTAACTAATGGGTATATAATATAAAAAAATTTTTTACTTGTCGCTGTTGTCTGAAAAAGGAATTAAAGATTTTATTACTCAAGAGAGAAAACAATCAAGTGTTTTCATAAAGTTACTAAACCTCATTAAGAAATTTATTTCTTTTATTGAAGATATATGTTATTTCTATTACTTTTGCTGAAAAATTTAATGTAAAATATTCAACTTTTGAATTATGATGATAAATTTTATTCCATTATTATAATTACTAAGGTAATTATTTTACTTCAGATTGCAATAAGTATAATTATATTTGTGAAGAACTTGATTTCATTTTTATTTAACTCTTTATTGGTCTCACAGTTTATTTTCAATCTCTAAATCTATTTTGAAATAATAATTAAAATTTTAAAGCTGTTAGAAATTTTTTCTAGAAGATTTAATCCACAATTTGTTAAAATAATAACTTTTGTAAATAAAATGTTTAGTTGTAGAAAAAAAAAATTCTCAGATAAACTCATAAATAATAAAAAAAAAAACGTAATGGTTTAATTATCGTGGTTAGTAGCGGGAATAATAAAATTTTTACAAAATAAAATAATACTTAAAGTCGCGACAAATGACGTGGCGTCAGTGTGACGGGTTGTTGCTGATAGTTACACAGACGATTACACATTCGATCTCAATCGATCATTAATTATTATCCGGTTTACAAGATACTCATAAGATACTCATATAATTACACATGATTGGATAACTGTCGAGTTTATACATTATTTTTTATGTTGTGCGGTAACGTAACACTTTTTCTCTTGATCGTTAAATTTTATTGATTTACATTAAAAATAAACAACATAAAACACAACAATAAAATAAAAATTAAATGTACATATAATAATATATATAAACCGTTTAAAATAAAGTCCCGTAGTTTCGTAGCCATTAAATTAAAATTCTTCGGCTATATCTGACGAAAATATCTGCTTAATTTTCTAACGAAATAAGAAATTTTTAAATAAATTAAATTAAATAGTTACTCGGTGAATTTAATTAGTAGAGAAAAAAATAAAGATGGCCTTCAAGTTTTTGAGAGAAGCTAAGGCAGTAAGTAAAGGCTACGTTCTGCATTATATATATATATTTATACAGATGGGAGGCTGTTGAGTTCTTGAATCTTCTGGATAACTGGAGACAAGACAACCAGACATTTCTCTTTTTAAAAGCTAAGCGAGACATGATCCAGTCTCATTTTTTATTTACCCTTTTTTATCCATTTCACCTCTGTTACAAAAGCGTAAACGCTGAACGCACAAACCCTCCTCTGCATCCTCCTGCTGGCCGTGCTTCGGGCGTCCAGTATCATCAAGAGACTGTACGTGAGATCCCTTACAAGGGTCGTCAGTATAGCCATACATGGTAGGAATGTAGGGATCTCCGTTTTTATCATCTATATAACTCGTCTCTCTTTTCTCTTTTACTTTACTTATATGTATATAGTATATAGCATGTACACATTTTGAACGCAAGACCTTTTATACCTCTAGCTTCATGTAATGGCACCATGGCAATTCTGCACTCGTGTTATTTTCCTTCACGTATCTCTTCTCTTTGCTTCGCTTAAAAACTGTCTCCGGCACAAATTTCTCACCCTGGAAGTGCGATCTCAGTCTTAGATATAATTCGCACATGTTCAATGACCTCTTTCAATCATAACAAAAATTACATTCTTCAGGTATCTTGATGCAAAAACTCGAGTTTTTTTCATTTAATAATTGTTATAACTACTCACCGTCAAAGGTAATTTTGTACTTGCCGCGTGCCATCAAAAGTTGTAAGAATTTTTAACAAAAAATTTTTTGTTATTAATAAAATAAATATTGTTTATTCCATTTTTATTGTTATTATTATTTCTTCAATTTATTTAATTATTTATATATATATTTATAAGAGATTTATAGTGCTTCACTCACTTATCATGAGATCTCTGAAACTTTAAGATCTAAAGACTTTAAATTTGCCAAGGATATTTTTTCTGCTTTAAGTAGAGATCAGCTTAAAACCGATTTTATGAAATTTTACCCGCAAGAGCAATTGCAGAGATGTTATATAGTTATAAAAAACACATTTTTCACATTTTTGAACTGTAATTCCTTTATGGATTTGAAATTTTATGGCATTCCATCTACTCATTTGTAAATGAAGAAACTCATGTTTAAATTTCCCAGTCTTTGTCCTTAATATTTTCATTACAATTATATAATTTGTACATTAAACTAAAATAGAATTAACAAAAGTAAAGAACGAAAGTGAATTTAATCCGAGAGAAAAACGCAAATGAAATGTTTTTTACCTCTCCACTCTCCATCGGCGTCTGTCGTGAGTACATACTCGTACATATGACCTCATCATCGGCGTTGTAAATGGGCTTTGTGACAGGCGGAATCGAGTACCTCGTCCAGCACTCTTCATCACTCGGGGCATAATATTGCCAGGGCTTGAATTCCTCCCCATCGAGCGACCTCTCTAGCACCCACGCAGCCGGTCGCGGTGAATTTGCCGCTTTTACAATAACATTTTCTATTTGATAAACCTGAAACAAATAAAAACCCAAAAAAATTATTATTTTCCATAACAACGGTGTCAAAAATTTTATTAAATTCATCTCAGCTGCGGTAATTTAAAAATCTAACACTAAAAAACCAATTTTATTAGAAAATTTTATAAATTTAAATGAACCCAGCAGGTAATTATTTAACTTTCTAACAGAAATATGTTCAAGTATTTTTCTAAAAATTAACATTTATAAATACGAAAATAAACTAAAAAAAAAAAATTACTATTCAGAAGCGTGTCTCCTGTTGAGTAATTAATTAATTCTCAGCGATCTAAGATAATCAACCGCAAACGGTCAGCTCTTTTGTTAGTCTCACAGTGTCATCTTCCCGCTGCCCACTCGAAGAAACTTTCTGCATACAACAAACACATATAAATGTACAGTGTGTACCCTCATACTCTTACAAGTCATTCATACCCTTCACATAATATTGCACTTCTAGATCCAACGCTGACACGAGATCAGAGCCTCGATAAAGAACACGCGGGTGGAAAGAGAAAAATGAATAATTCACCCATAACACAAACCTCAACCTAAGAATTCAATTTTAGCATCAGCATTTACATATTTCGTAAAAATACTGGTGACGTACAAATAAAATATTAATATTAATGCCCATTATACATGACTGAAAATTGTCGAAATATCAATACCTCGATCTTTAAACTTTAAATATGATAATAAATAATATAATACAAGCATTATTGTAAATAATTATTTATATTTATCTGAAATCGAATCGCAAACAAGGCATAAAATTGACAACTGAGAATTAACGATCCAATTGACCGTCCGTGCTGGTCTCGTGCGTTCTGTTCTGTTCCTTCCTCGTACTTATACCCGACTCCTTGTAAAAGCAAAGGTTGGCTCCTTCGTGAGGCAAGGGCTTTTTTCCCCATACTCATGGAGTATCAGGCTGAACCTCAACTTAACTCAAGTATCGTGTGTTTAGTTGTTTCTCGTTGTCCTCAGCAATGCGACGACGCCCACTTTCGGTCATAAAGACAGATCGCAAGCCGACGATACGCTTAACCAGATACCGAGTCCACAGTGCTTGGTTACTAACCATTTAAGGAATTGACTCCGTCGACACACTCTTTTGCTTCTTCTTATTCTTATACTTCTTATGTGCATAAATATATATGAATAAATACATAAATGTATGGGTGTAAGAAGCTTCCACGCGCCAATTGTCACCGGAGAAGTAATGGCTTTTATTTTTAGTAACTATATCGATTTACATGCCCTTATTCAATTGAATTAATTTTTAGTTAACTTAAGCGGTCTTGAACTTTAAATTAAAAAATTTTTTTCATTAAAATCGAATTATTTTTAATGAGCAAAGTATATGATAAAGTAATTCTTTTTTGCGTGTACTGGTACCGGTTCTCCGCGGGACATTCTCAAAATTTTTGGGTTCGAATGTTGGTGTCTTTCTTTGTTCAGTATAGGGCAATCGGCGACGTGTCGTCGAGGCTCTGCGAACCGTGTTGACTGCGTGCTCCTCGTTATTGCCAAAGAAAGTAAAAGAAGATAAATGGCGAAGAGATTGAGTTGAGGGAGAGGACGAGGATAAGAAGAATGAGAAACGGAACTTGAATAGAAAAGGTCAAAATAAAATAAAATTGTTAAGTTATAATAAATTAATGAAAATATTATGTGGGATAAGGAGTGTAGCGAACGAGGAAACGATCCGAGACTAAAAAGTTTGTTGGGTTAAATATTTATGGTGTGAGCACGTGTTCGTCTGTTTTGAATTACAGATTAAGGAGCTGTGGGGATAGGTCGTGTTTCTATTATTTTTTTTTTCTTTTGATTTTATAAAATAAGCTTAAGTGTGGATGGTAGATTTGTCTGATGTCTAATGCTTTAAATTCTCTGTAAGTTATTTTGTTTGACACCAAAAAGTAGACGCAGAATATTGTAACTATTATATAAAAAAACTATGTCATTATAATTGTAAGTTTCTTTCGAGATAGTACGAGTGACACTAAGTTATTTTAAGTATTCGATCAATTCATACATTGATAGAAAAATTAAATAAATATTATTTGAAATAAAAGTGCAGTTATTAGCAGTTACTAAATATTAATAATTTTTTATCTAAATTCATAACCATTTATAATGATCTCGATGTTACACTCATCAAGAGCTTTCATTTGAGTACCCACATGCAATTTGATATATTTTTCATATATACATATATATAAATATATAAAATATATGAAAAATTGATGTGGGTACTCAAATGAAAGGTCTTGATGAGTGTAACATCAAGATGAGCTTATATCCACAGATTCGGTAGAATCTGGCGCCAAGTTCCGTTCAAATCCGTTGTCAACGGAGTGCCAGACTACCGACTGTGTTTACTGTAAGCAGAACGGTATTTTGAGGTTGCAAAATTTTATTTAATTCTACGGTACTTTTTTTTCCTAAATTGTATATTATAACAGTAATTCATACTTTATTTTACTGTTATTAATTAATTATATTCACAAAAATTTCGATCCTGACTTTTTTTCGATGGGCAAAGTGATCTGCCACAGACTAAAATATTCGAGAATGCATAGTATGTAATCCTTCATTAGATGGGAAACTACAGTTAAAAAAAGATATTTCACAGCTTGCATTTACACCCGCCAGGGTGCGCTGGAATTATTTTTACATAAACTGTAGCTTCAAGGGGCTAGTTTGATATAAAAAAATGCGCATCCAACGCGAGATTTAAGTTGGTACCAATTGTAAATTTTTATTATAATTACAAAAAATACTAAAATCCGAACAAAAACAGTTTCACTGTAAAAAAAATTGCGCCAAGTCCACGTTCATAAGACTATTAAGAGAAAAATTAGTTTTTTTCTTTACAAAAAGATATAAAATTAAAAAATTAAAAAATCCAAGTAACCGGTATGATTGTTTATGATTTTCGGAAATTAAAAAAAATTTTTTTGTAAATTTAAAAATTAAAAAAACAATTTTAGAACGTACTTGGTGCGTCATATTGTGCATTTCAATTTTTTTAAAGTTCTAGTAAATAGATTTTACGAATTTAGTTAAAAGTAAAATATTTTGCAACCGCGCACACTAAATACGTTTCAAAATTGTTTTTTTAATTTTTAAATTTACAACAAAATTTTTTTTAATTTTCGAAAATCATAAACAATCATATCGGTTACTTGGATTTTTTAATTTTTTTATTTTATATCTTTTTGTAAAGAAAAAAACTAATTTTTTTTTTCTTAATAGTCTTATGAACGTGGACTTGGCGCGATTTTTTTACAGTGAAACTGTTTTTGTTCGGATCTTTAAAAATGTCATTAGTTTACAAGATATATGAATATTCAATACACTTATTATTTTTACTTAAAAAGAAATTGGTCAGAAAATTATTGATGTACCTGATCTGGAAGTTTTAAATTGAATTACGAAATTTTAAATCATCTTATGTGAATAAATAAATAAATAATTTATTAACACTTAATAAAGCTTTTTAATTATTAAAAAATCCGATTTTATCAGTAAACTTGACTTTTTTCAGTAAAAATCAATCATTGATTTAAAATTTAAAATTAGTATACAATCAGATCCCACGATAAAGTGGAATACGATTGACATTACAAGCTTCACTGTAGGTTGCACTTACATATAATACAGTACCAGTCGAGTTTTAAATTAAGAGTCGCACGCATGTGAGTTCCATAATAGGGATGAAAGACACGGGAATGACAGAAATGGTTTTATAGCTGTTGTGTGATACGTTCCGAGAGATCAAGAAAATCATCAATAATGCGATCCGAGAATCCTGATGTATAATATCATACAATACAAACAGAATTTCCACGGTAGCAACTGATTACATTTATTTTTATTTTTATTGCTGCTGATCGTGATGTCTAGTATTAAATAAAAAGGCTAATAGTCGAATGAACCGAGTTGAGTTCCCTGTACTGTGTAAAATAGAGTGTATCAACATTAGATGTCAAACACAATGAAACAAAAGACGTGTAGTGAGTCTTTTACTTGATTGATATTGATGGTTTTTACATCGAGTTAATTTTGATTTTATCGTCATTGCAGATTGTAATGTGCTGTAATAAATAGCGAGCAAAATGGGTGTAAAATGTGATTGTGATTGAGTATATTTTAGGAGGCTTATTTTAGTGCCAGAGTTCCAAGTCAAGTCAGATGAATAATGTATTCATGAATATAGTTACATAAAGATAATAAAATGAGAACATATTACGAAGCTATATGTTTTGACAGCAACAACGGCAGCAACACTTGCACGATGAATCTCTTTCTGGTGTAACCTCTGTCAGAAAATACACATTGCACATTGGATTCCAAGACAAACGCTGTATTGTGCTATGTGCTGTTATTGTGAACCCGCTGCCGGTGCTTATAACTCTTGTGGCGATAAATTTAACAGTCTGAAGAGGAGCCGAAGCTCTTTCCGGATATTCATCGCCCCTTTGGATGGACATTGCTTTACACTTTCTCTATTTATCATTGCGTATAGTTGCAACATGTATTGTGGATAATATTTATATTTTATATCTATGTTTTTATAAAGTAAAAACGGAATAATTAATTTTTTTTTCTTTTGACATTCTTCTACTCAATATAATAAAAACGTTTAATTTTTTTGTTATTAATTTTAATTAATAACAAAATAAAATCGTGGGCAGAACAATAGACAAAAACTAAATTTTTGAAAGTTATTTATTAAATATAATTTAATTAGTGTATTAATTATATTAAAAATAACCAATGATAATTTTTTTAAATTAATCATTAATAAAAAAATAATTTTGTCTTTAATTTTTTGATTTATCACTTCAAAATTCCGAAAATTAACACGTTTGTCAAAAATTAAAAAATATTTTTTTAATAAAAATTTATTTAAAAAAAAAGGCTACTACTTTTTTATAATAATTAAATAAAAGAGTGTAATAATAAAATTAAAAAAAATATGAAGGTAGCACGAGTATAAATAGGAGTAAACAGTGAGTGCTATCGACTGCTTGAACACGAGCAATTTATTAAGAGTGTCCTTAAAGCCATAGTTAAAAGGTCTCCCGCGTCGTGTTGTCCTCTGTTAGTGTCCATAAAGGGCCAGGTTCTACAGTAACAAACTCACAACAAGACAAGTCGAGTTAAGAGTCGCGCGGCTCGTGAGACCCGCGAGTTAAGTCTTGCAGTTGGAGCCAAAGCAAAGCAAGTAAAGCCAAAGTAAGTGGAGCAAACCGGCTTGCACGTTGGCACATACGGTGGTCGGCGCTCGTCGTTTGCCCGGTTATGCTCTTGCGCTTTTTCATCCCTCTCGCCTCTACTCCTTAGCTCTTCTATCCGCTGGCTGGCTCTCTTGTTTCTCCTTTATTGTCACGATTCTACTCGCGAGGTTTCCAGGAAGCTGGACAGTTTTGCACGATGAGTCATACCCTGAAAAGTCCGAGGTGGTCTGGCTCTATTTTCCCGCTCAAACAATAACCAGTCGACAAGTACACGGACAAAAATAATCCTTTATTTTATTTTTAAGGGTAATTTAAAACCTTTTTTCACTCATGTCTTGTTAATAAAAAAATATATTTATACACTTCAAGTTAAAATACTGACTATTTCCTTTGTATCAGCGGGTATATATCGCTGAAATAACCGGTAAAATTGCTCCCACCCACGCAATAATGTATACCTTTTCTCATGATCTTTACAACTACTCAACTAAGAATCTTTTATATAATATATACTCTTTACAATGGCATTCTCTTCCTTCCAATGATATTTTTAGACTTTAAATAAAACATAATTGTAAAAGTTTTTCATTAATAAAAACAATAATAATTAACATAGTTAAAAAAAAAATCTCGAACCATAAAAATCATTTTAGCTTTGATCAAACCGAAAAGTTTTTAAATTGACAAATTTTTTTTATATAGAAAAATTATATGATATTTACTTCAAAAAATTAATTGTGTTATAATTTATAATGAATTTAAAAAAATTGTTTTTATTATCAAAGAGCAAAAATTTAATGTCAAAATATTCAGTAATTTTTTGTGTGACGTGCTGACAAAAAAAAAGTTTTTAAGGTCTAGCATAAATTAAAATAAACGACTAAACGAATTACGGTAACAAACCGTCTGAAGTTCACCTCATATGCCAGATAAGAAGATACTCCACAGCATGAGGTCCTCTCAGAATCTTATTCTTATTATTATTATATACCCAACAGTTTATTTACCCCCTGCGTACACCCACTCGTTGTACTCATACTGTACTTATTGTCCGTCAAACAATGATGCGTGTACTTAAAACTCAGATTTTACAACAACAATAATGATATTATAGCTCAGTATAATAGATAATATATAATGTATTATATTAAATATAATATGTAAAATTTATTAAACGAAAGTAATCTTTAATTATTATTATTATAGCAGTATTCTCACGCGATAAATGCTTATATGTGTATATTAATTCACGGTTGACTGATAATTTAAAAAACTAATAAGTGGTACAGATACTGCGGTGAGGAGCACAGATAATCGGATTATGTCGTCTCGCGTTATTTTTAATTCCGGCTGCAATTAATACCTGCCGTAACGCGATATATCGCACTGACGAATCTCGAGCAAAACTCAAACGCCCAGGATAACCGCATGGGGATTGAGATAAAAGTATGAATGTGAGAGAAAAAGGAGCAAGATGCTGAACAACAAGAATAAAACGGAGACGGAAACTAAGGAGGTTTAAAAATTTATATCAAGAGTTGAGGATGCAATAAAATAACAAAGAATATGATACTTCTGGATATTAAATGATGCCGCGTCAGGTATAAAGGATAATTGGAATACTCAAAACAGTTTGTCGGGCTTGATAATAAAGTTGCTGGGAGTAATTATTCATAAAATTAATTATTATGCAAAAAAAAATGCACTTTTATAAGCAATAGGGATTTTTATTTATTTTAGTAATGATCACGTGTTTAATGATTTTTATAAAAATGTGTCGTGATGATAATCATAATAATTATTTTTTTTTTTATTTGGTCGATTTATTTGGGTCAAAACAATAACAAATAAATTTATTTTTCGTTCCAGTGAAAACAAACTAGAGAAATACTTGCAAGATTGGAGCTTAAATCCAAAGATCCTAAGCTTCAGGAGAAAATCCGCAACTTACACAAGTCATAATTATTAACAATAATGCATTTGTTTCCAGTTTGTTGCAGCTGTAATTACGTACTTAATTATAAAATCCAAACTTTCTTAAGTTCGACCACTAATTTATAAAGACTATTAGAACAGTAAAAAAAATTACAAAAAAAGTATAATGATTGACATTCAATTTGAATCACGTAAAATTTATTTAAACCAAGAAAAATTTCACAGTTTAAGAATTTTTCTGCTTAAATCAAGAAGATGGTCTTAAAGATTATTTATTGATTTTTAAATAAATTTTGTTATCTACGTGTTGAATTTTATACTGATTGTAGCACCTAATGATCATAATTAAAATTTTCAATTTTAACTAAAATGTAACAGTATTATCCATTCAATTTTATAAAAAATAAATTAAAAAAAAAATAGTATTATAATTCAAGTGATTATTTTATTTTATCGGAAAAAACAAAAACTGGAAAAGCATCCTGAATTTCAGCTTCTTAATTAGACACCGAATGATGAAGGTAGAAACACCGCTAGTAATTATAATAAAGATATTTTCTTGTAAAGACTTAATACAAAGATAAAATATATAGGAAAAAGAAATGAATAAAAACTAAAACACTACATGTGTGCAATAGTGGAAGAAACACGAGTAGCGACACTAGCACTAGTACATGGACCGGTCGTCAAGAGAGGAGAAGAGGAATAGAATGAAATGGAAGAGTTGTAGCTGTGGATCTTGAGATACTAAAAGAGAACTGAAAAATATTCTCTTGAGCATATAATGGCTGAGTATATATAATATGTACATATATATATATACTTTACACAGAGACTGAGCTGGAGTCCTGCCAAGAGATTGCTGTCGAGCATTCACGGCGTTCAGTATTATGTACAGTAATAGTAGTGCAAGACCCACGGACTAGACTGAAACTTGTGAAGGAATAAGATAGAGAGCGAGACATGAGAGCAGGAGCCAGTGGGTCTATTCAAATCAAACATCAACCTTACACGAGAGATTTATAATCGCGTGGACTACTCGCCCGGTGAATAAAAGATTTATCGTTTGTTTGAATTTCTGTATTACCAACTCCTCAATCTCATCATGGTGCCTATCATGTCATTGATTATTTATTACCGGACATGCCTTACAGTACTTACAGTTATTCATTTTCTAATATTCGCTGTCGATAAATTTTAATTGAAGATTCCGGGTTACGACTGCTAATTTAACGAGTTTATTTTATTTTTATTTATAATAAATATTATTTAATAAGCATAAATGTAATTAAAATGAGCCGATGTGGTCCTTCGTCATTTTTACGAGAGTATATTTACTTTTGAGTAAAGAAATTTATTACTTTTTTTAATAGCGACAAACTTAAACCGCAAAACTTCAACACTATCACTTTTGCACACTGATTGCCAGCTTTAGCTTAGGGTTCACAATAAAAATGAAAATTTACGAGCACGCGTGGCGGATTGTCTGCCAACGCAGCGGAGCTCTATCAAAGAGAAACCTCCATAATCTTTCCATAATAAGACATAACGATCTTACGAATACATCACTTTTAATTATAGTTTTATATTTTTTTACACTACTAAATTTAATTAAATTAAAAAATAACATATTTTTTTTATTCTTTTGAGATAAAAATTTTATAAAGTAATCGTGAACAATTTTCGAGAAAAATTGTTAAGTGTCTTGATTTTTGCAGTTTTGGAGATATGATGCAATCAATTAAATCTTCAATTATTGATTGTGTGATAACAAGATGCATAAAAGTAAAAAGTTTTGTAATTAACTAAAAAGAAAAGATCAAATTTATTTTCTATATCACTAATAAAAAAAATCTCCACATGAGTTGTGTAGAAAATAAATAAATTCTGAAGAGTAGTAAGTTCCGCATACGTGATCATCTCACGTGCTCACGCATTTTTATTCGGAGTAGAGTTTTCCCATCAAGAATAAAATACTTAGCACCTACATCGCAACATCGCAAGCGATTACTCAAGAATAAAAGATTAAAGATGTGTTGAGAAAAATAAAAATGACATGTAATAATAATAATAATAATAATAATAATAATAATAATAATAATAATGATAATGATAGATGTAGCAGTAGCCGTGGTTGTAATGAAATAAGGAATAGGAGTAGGTACAGAGTGTAAAATGTTATGCAGAGATAAAGATAATCCAAGACAAGTGTCTTAAAGTTTTCTCGTGCGGTACTAAGTGGAGCTGATATGGCTCCTCCTGATGAGTCGGCATTGCCTGGGTATGGACAAAAAGACTGTCTGAGATGTCCTGGAAGAGCAAGAGCCACACATTAGTCTGTAATTATTGCCCGGTGACCGTGGGAATTGAATGACGAGTTTTATTTATCGTACTCTTTACGTCTCTTAAAAGAGGAACAAAAAATCTGTAATAAAAATAAATATAAATAAATAAAGATAATAAAAAAGGAGGAGTCAAAATAAGGAGTGTAGAAAGACAAGCAGAGAGGAATAAAAATAAAAGTGGCTTCTTTAACCTGTTTGAAAAGGAAGCAGCATACAAGTTAGTCAGACACGTACCGTTTTCGCCGCGATCTTTCTTCCCTTTTATACTCACACGTGCTCTACGCCTTTATGCTGGATGTCGAAGCATTATATTCCCTGTCCCAATGTCGTGCGTACAACCCTCTAATTTAAATCTCCGAGATTGCTTAAAAGTGAATTACATTCCGTGTGTGAAACACACACGTCATCTAAATTGAATTTTAAGTGGTTTTAATTTTTTTTTTTTATCAGATTTTCTTGTTTTTATGCAACTGTGAAAAATATTAATCGATAAAAGGGAAATTGAAATATTTTAATTAATTTTATAACTAAAAGTTTTGATATAGATAAATAGTATGGCTTTTTTTTAAATAATTTTTTGTATAAATTCATATTGTAATTATTTTTTAAAGCGATTATTAAATTAAACATTTACTAATTACAAAAAAAATGTTGTAAAAATATATATAGTAATTTATGTTCATGTATTTTTGTTGGTTTTTCAGGTTGCTATGCAAATTATAGATATTAAAGACAAGTGAGATAGTAATACCATTTCTGAAATTAAAAACAACACCGTGCTCTTCACATGCAGTACATAATTGCAAACAAGTAAACAATCGACACGTAGCTAAACTAGGTACTCATCCAGTTGAGGGGATGAATCAATAAAATAAATTTTAAGGACGACGCTAGCAACAAAAGAAAGCATTAGTTCTCTTCAGAACACGGAAAAAACAATAACGTAAAATATATAGCGAACTAACGTGCATTTTCTAGAAATGGTGTAAATTTTTTTTTAAACTTTATTTTTTTATAGAGTTTTTATAGAGTTTAAAAAAAATAGTTATGTGGAATAAAAAAATTATTTGGTGGCTGTTACTAGTACATACGTTCAATGAAATTGATGGGTTTCTTCCGTTACTGAATTCAAGAAATCCTGTAAATTTTGACAAACATCAACAATTGGTAACTAGGCTTTTTTTTATTCAATTTTTTTTTTTTTTTAGGTATTTAATTTTTCTAGTTTTAATTGTAACTCTAATTACTCTCTTTTTGCATGAACTGTGTACGAATAATTTTATTCTATCAATTTTTTTTTCATCCAAAGAAAATTTATTTCGTATAAATTTCAAGCTTGTTTTATTTAATTCTGATGATATTCCAATAATTTTGTAGTATATAAATTTTTTATAATTAATTTCTCATTTAATTCATCTTGTTCTGACTATT
Source organism: Cotesia congregata (assembly GCA_905319865.3). NCBI lineage: Eukaryota > Metazoa > Arthropoda > Insecta > Hymenoptera > Braconidae > Cotesia > Cotesia congregata. The sequence goes on from CAJNRD030001124.1 coordinate 19,730,958, forward strand.
TATTAATTATATTATTAACAAATAATAATTAACAGGGACAATTGATAAAAATGTGTTTCTCAAACCGCACGAACCCTTTGGTACTCACTGTAAACTTGATCGATATAATAGACCAACAATCACGAGAGTCAATGCAATCGCCGATCAGTATTATAGATAACGAATTTAAAGCTAAAAATATTCAAATTTTCCACCCGGCAAGACCAACATATTTTTTGTCTACCGATTCTGATAAAAAACTTAACAACATCCTCGAAGAATTTAAATCGATGTCAATATGGAGCATTGAATCAATTTTCTTCGTTGTTGATCTCAATAATGATAATTACTGCAAGAATGCTGGACGAGTACTGCAGACTTTGTGGAATAAGGAGTTACTTTTTTCGTTTTATGTATGCAGCGAACCTCTGAGTGATACAATTCTGATATTTACATTAAATCCTTATGGGCCTCATGCTCCTCAACCTTGGGTAAAAATGGAAACAAATGACCAACTTGTAAATCGATCAACTCTCTTTTATCAAGCTTATCTAAATGGTAAGATCTAAACTTTTAAATCGACGTTCTAATCAACAAATTATCTGACCCCACATTTTTTAGGAGATGGATTTTTGACAATTTTAGATAGCAATGATCTGAATGAAATTATTTGAGACAATTTGTTGATTAGAACGTCGATATTAGTTAATTACAAAATATTTTTAAACGAATTGATTTTTTTTAGATGACAGCATTTGTCAAAACCTTACTTTCGATAAGACAAAAGTCTTAGACGGCTACCCAGTAAAAGCTATCGAAGAAACCCCACCAGGATTCAAATTGAACTGGACTAAAGGTAAAGCATATGGTAAAGAAATCTTAAAAATTAACCCATTAAGATTTAAACGTAGGTATTTTTCGACATTGTTTTCGGCTATGAATGTAACACCAATCATTTATTTAGACGATGACGGCTATTATGAAAAAGGAAAAGTTTATGGGTTTTTAAAATCATTAATTAATGGGACCCATGATATTGGTATGAGCACGCGACAAATTTCCATGGTTCCTAATAAGCTTATTGATACAGTTAAATTATACAATGAACTCGGATTGTTAATAATGACACAAAAAAGAAAAATCGAGATTCATGTAGAAAATATTAATAATTATTATACAATCGATATTGTTACACTATCGGTATTTACTTTGCTGATTACATTCACTGTAATACTTATTTACAGTAAAAGATTGAGCGTTACTGTTATAGATATTTTGCAAATATTATTAGATAGGGATATTATGACGACATTGGAACCATTACCAATGCGTTTTGTTTTCGTAATTGCGACAGTAGTAATTTTCATTATAAGGCCTGGATTAGAACAAACTTTATCAGCTTTAATGTCGGGCCCAGAGCGATATCACGTAGAGAACCTCCATGATTTACACACTTTAAAATACAATATCTATCTTCATACTATCCTCGAAGACTACATTGATGGCGAAAAATTGTGGTTAGGTTCGGAGCAAAAATATTTACACTATAAAAATACCTCATCGGTTTTCCATTGCTACCATCGAGTTTTAAATGACTCCAATGCCGCGTGCATTTCTTTTGTTAATAAGTTACTACCGGCTGCAATTAAATACAAGAATAAAATATTTACATCGAGATCGCAATTTTTTAAGACATACTACTCTTATTGGACCCGGCGTAATTGGGTATTGAAAAAATGAGTTGACCAAATATCGGCAAGGCTTACCGAATTCGGAATAACAGAGTATTGGAATAGAAGAGACCACAAATATCCCATCGAAAAGATAAAAGCTTTGGAAAAGATTGAAGAGTCTTCGGAACTCTTTCAAATTGATTTTGATAATTTATCTTTCGTTAATATCTTTATGGCTATGATGTCGATCTTTCCCATTCTAGTATTTTTCATTGAAATATGTCGAAGAGGAGGAATTAGCTATTCACAACCCCGAAAAAAAAAATTATTCCTCAAACAAAAAATTGTGATTATCAATAAACGTATAGTGATTCTTAATAAATACATCAGAGAACCATAATCAAAAATAACTAAGCTTCGATTCAAAATTGTTCATTTTTGTTTAAATGTTTTTTTCAGAAATTTAAAAAAGTAGAAGTAGAAGTTTCTAAATTTACAGAAAGAGATGGTCTTTATTTTCATTAATTAAAAGTCATTCAATTTTAAATTTATCTATCTAATTAATTCACGAATTAAAAAAATACTACTATTTAACTTTTTTCGATAAATTATCAAAGTCAAATAATTATGAAATTCTAATAATAATAAGAAAAAAATATCATTTTTTCAATAATGTTTTTTTACATAATGTGTGATGTGTTACCTTTACAAAGCTCTCTTAGGAAGCAGTAAAAAGTCAATAAAAACCATGTACTTATCCACGATATCGGTAGGCAGTAGATTATCGTGACCATTACGCAGTGTATTGAAATGAATTACTTTTTTCAATATTACTGCAGCATATATGACGTGAAAATCATGAGAAAAAAAATAAATTAAAAAACTGTTTTGCGATTAAAATTGTTTGTGAAAATTTTAACTCCGATGACTCTTTCACTCTTGTGAAAATGTTTTTTAATATAAAGTATTGAAGATACAAAAAAAAAATATCCAATATTTTTTTATGGAAAGTTAAATTTCATGTATAACAATCCTTATCAATTTTTTCCTACAGATCATTGATTTCGTTGACAAAATTTCAATTCAAGTCAATAGAATGAAAAAATTATTTTCAAAATATAAAATTTAATTTTTACGTATAAAATACAAAAGATACAAAAAAATTATAAGATATATATCCATTTAAAGAAATTCAATTTTCCAGTTTTAAATGTTTTAAAAAAGTGTGTACTGAGTGATGATTTAATTAAATTGAAACTACTAATATCTTCTAACAATTAATGCTATATTAAACTTTCGTATCACCGATTGTCGTTTGTAATAATTATATAATTGTACACAATACCTGTGAATTAAAAAAATAAAAACTCCAAATGAAACAAAAACTAAAAAGCATAAATGACTCAGTATAAAAGTAGAGTATAGACAGTTCTCCAGAATTCTTGGGATCAATGTGGTCAGCTGGTCAATTAGTGAGCAGTCAGATGCCTCGGATTCTCTGGAATCGCAGTGAGCACTTAGTAATTACCGTATGAAAGAAGTGAACCATCTACACACATGCAATCGACCAAAAAGGAGCTTCGCCCAGTCAAAGAAAGGTGATGGAAAGATATCGAGAACGAAATCGTTTCTCTATACTCCAGGATTCCATCTTCCACTCATCGTGTCATCGACTATCTGCATCGGACATCGCCTTCCTTGTTTTGTTGAAAACTCTTTTCAAAAACATATAAATATATTATTTTTCCATCGCGTCTCTCTTCTCCGATTCGCGTTTTACGACACAAGAAAATTTATAAAATAAGAATAATAATCGCAAAAACTGCACACTTCTAAATAAGGTACGCGCTGTTTATGTCGAGACGAAATAAAATGTGAAATTGTCTGTATTTATTTTTTTGTGGCTTCAATACACCATCGCCGATCTGATCATTTCAACCAACCTTTATAGAAGCTCCTCACTTATATTACATTACATTATATCTGTATACAGAGCTGAGTACGTAGTAAGTATGAGACTTAATAAAATATAAGATTCTTTCTTTGCCACCAGATGACTCACTGTTCAATAATCCAGCAGAAGTCCAGATTAAGATTGAACTTTTTAAAATAAAAAAAAAATAAGCAAACATCTTTGAAGCTTTTTTTTTGAAGACTCGCAACCCACCAGTCACCATTCGCTGGACTATTTACATACATGCTTACACACTTGCCCTAACACTCGGATGTAAGAGACTAAAAATCCGTGGCATCAAATCGTTGGCTGTAATCCGCGGACAATGACGATAACCAGCGAATGTTCTGAGCAATATATTAAAATACATTGCGCTGTCAAGTATTCTGTGTACAGAGTACTGTGAATAGCTCGGGATCCTTTCACGCCACAGGATTTCAGGGTCATAAGCTCTACTCGCTTTTAATCTGCACCCACTCATTTCGTTGTTAAACAGACTGATGTCATCAACGCTCGTGCTCGACGTCTCTGACAGCTAAGCTCACTCTTGAATGACAATACATATTTAATGCATCAGTACTGTAGTTGCCGTTTATTTGTTCGCATTCAATATTATTTTTTCTTTTCATGCTTACAACAGTAAGTATTATTTTAACATTTTGTGTCGCTTTGAATTTTGTAAAATTGTGCGCAATGACTTTGAAATTTTTAAAGATATTTTAAAGATATGGTTTGATATCATAAAAGTTAATAATTAATGTAAAAGAAAAATAAAAGAGTTTAATTAGATTTCTGGTTTAAAAATGACGATTTTTTTTTATTTTTTAATTAAATTTATAGCCAGTGTAATTTAATGTGAAAAAAATTTACGTGTTTGGTTTTGAGCAAGTCAAGTTTCCAAGTGCGTCCTCGAGTGGTTATAGCGACGCGTTCACGGTAAAGAGCATCAAATAATGCAGAGTGACAGCTACGATTGCAGGCTCATTGAAAATTATCCATTCCCTGTATCCTCATCTGTCACATCACTCATACTCTCAGGCACGTCACCATCCACCAGCCGAATTAATCCCCCACGTCCGCTAATGATTAAATTAGCACTCTTATAGTATTGATATAAAATAATAATTTATAATATTAATTCAGATTTCACCAACTTGTGATTATTTTCTCACGGGTATCTTTGCCAGTTTTATGATTCCTTAAAAAAAATGACTGGCAAGTAGTCATAAAAAATAATAATCATTTAAAGAATTCAGTAGCTGTCAATTAAAAATCAAATTATTAAAATATCATTTCATCATGATTAACGACATATAAATAAATAATTAGTTACACACTTTCTCGAGTAATTAAAAAAAATTATCTCGTTTCAAGGTAACCAGCTGTAATAAATTACCTGCCTATTGAATATGCAAAGTATTTATTTTATATTTTTTAGTTTTTTAAACCCGACGAAACTTCACTTTTATAAGAATTAAATGTATATTAAATTAATAACACGATTAAATTCATGCATATTATTTATATAATTAATTTACTTTTATACTCATATTTAAACTAACTGTCAGCTGACAACTATTCCTGAGAAAGGTTAATGATTAATATATTTAATAAATGGATAAAATATGAGAACTGCAATAAAATAATTAATCCAATAAAAATTTTTTATCTCTTTTATAAATATATACAAAATTATCAAAATATGTAGAAAATTTAATCATCAATTGAATAAAGTAACTGAATAAATTTTTGTCAGTCAATTTGTTCAAGTTACGGCCAAAATTATTCAAGACATAATAAATATTCAAATTAATTTTAAAAATAAATTGATTCGAATACTATAAATTTCACCTGTGTCCAAATATTTTGTTTCTGTAAGCTATATAATTTTTTACCCATAATAAAAGAACCAGTAAATTTTTTTAAAATCCTCCACGCATGCATCCCTTGAATTTATTTTTGCTTCACCAAAAAGCAAGTTATGCAAAGACTCGTATATTAACTTGGTTATATCATCGTACTGCTAAACCTAGGCCCTTGCATTTAAAAGAAGCAAATGCAAAATGCAGAAGGGAATTTGGTATAATAGTCTGACGAAGTTGCTCGTTAAAAATGTTATGCCACTGCAGCAATTTGCTGAGTAGCTGTAGTAAGCATATACACACACATAATGTATACATAAACACAACATTAAATTCCCGGAAAGGATCAAAAGATTCCTCTTAGTCTTTCTTATTCACATTAACTCGTTTATTTATTTTTTGAACAACCACCATGTCACCTCCTCCCTTAAAAATTTCTTCATTCTTTATTTTATTAAATAAAATCCTCGCTTTCTCTCAATCTCCTCTATTCACGTTTCCCATTTACTGACATTTAGTTTCTCTAACCGATCTCTCAACTCCCCTGCTCAGTTATCCCCTTTCGTCTTTTCTCTTTTGCGTGTAAGCATATAACGACTCTGAATCGAACAAACCAGAGACATAAATTGGTTACAAGTGCCGCTCAGACTAAACAAGTTTCGCCATCAATTTAACTGTTTCTTCAAATACTTTTTTCAACAAATACCGCTGAAGTTAGCTCTACGTGCCAACAGTTTATACAAATCTCTGATAATTAGCAAAATAATAATTATAATTTTTCATATTATTTATCTTTATCTTATCTTACCTGTTTCAAGTCCAAAATAATAGTGACGAATTCGTATCGGGTGTCTCGAGCCAGCGTTGGGCTTTGCCACCATTTGGTCGGATCAGGATTCAGGACATTTGTGATGTTATGCCGTTTATACAAATCAGGACTCCTCGAGTCACAAACAGCGCACCTAGAAGAATCTGACGGCTTGCAAAATGTCTCGGGGCCATCTTCTCCGCAAGTAGCATTAGCGTAAATTTCGGCTTTTGTCGCAACGTTGAAAGTCGATGGAAAGAGACCTCCGCTCTTTAGATTTCTACTAACTCCAAATTCAGCGTAACCTTTAATAAAAAATAATAATAATAAATTTATTATAATAGCTTTCAAATCTATTGAAAAATAGCATAATACATTTATACTCAATAAAAACTCAGTTTATTTTTATTTATAGTTTTTTGCCAGAACTAATCCTTAAATCAACAATCAATTCCATCCGTCTGGTTTATTTATTTTCTATCAAATAAAATAATTCAATCTAATCGCTTAATTTATAGTAGATTAGTACCGATGTTTTGATGAAATAAAACCCAAATTATATTCTAAGAAATAAATCAAGCACACCGGGGTTTCTTGTGCTATCTTCATTAAGTAGTCCATGATAGATTTTATAGTGAAAGCAGCTGAAAAAAGATATTATACAAAAAATATTTTATGTTTTTTTTTTTTTTGTAATTTATTGTTAACTATGAATATTTTTTATTACTTTTGTATGTCTCTCTTTTAGTTTAAAATAGAATATGAATTTAAAGCGATCATTTATAAAGTATTAAATTTTTACAAAAAAATTTTTCAAATTATTTTCATTTTTATACTATCAAAAATAAATAAAAAATAATAAATAACTCAATCAATAATTTCTCAATTAGCCTTAATATTAAGGCCAAGAAGAAATGATTTATTTATCTTTATTTAACGTTAACCAGAGCCATTAATTCTTGCTTGCGAAGAATATTTTTTGCAGTAATTTATCCGACAATTTTCTATAATTTATATAAATATCGGCGTCTGGATTCCTTGTCGTCAAGTCATCGTTGATATATATATATATATTACACGTTTAAAAGTTAATGTCGCTTAAGACCTAGAGAAAATTAATTTTAGAACTCGTTGGTACGCCACCTGCTTTAACACACGTGTTACTCGCGATCGCGGCTCTACTTACACACGATATGAGGTTAATCACTTCTTGGATTTCTAGTTCTGTCTCTGCTTGGAAAATTTCTTCACGTCAACTTAACGAAAGTTAATTTTTATCAAGCGATTAGGACTAGGCAGTAGTGTCTTCTTCCGCCGTTACTTATCTGTTATTTATTACATAAGCACCTTACCACATTACCGATTATTATGATATTACATTAAATAAACAAATAAATAAGGCGTGTTTTACTACATAGTCAGAAGTTTAACAAATTGATGGCTGTCGTAAATTAGCTCGCGATATGAAGCATAAGAGATTTCTAACATTTACGATTTTTTAATGCCATTTGTAGTCAAAATTAAAACAAATTTATAGTTTTTATTAAGCTAAAACTTTGTGATATATGGGTCTTATCTTAAAAGCAAGAAAGACAACTGCATAAAAGCATGATAAATTCCAAAGACATTACTGTACGCTAATGAGATATTTGTTTCGTTCCCTTGATCTACTGATGAAGATCGGTCTCGGTCGCATGTCTTCCTATTTCAAGATCAACCATCTGGTTGCCGGTTCCCGCCAAATTTTCCGATGCCTCTATTCTCACATTCTTTATTTTCATTATATTTGCTAAGTACACACTAAAAAAAATTAACTTGATTCAAAAAAAAAAATTATTTTAAACAGCTTTGTCGTTTTAAATTAAGTAAAAAAATTTTTCAACTGGAAAATTTGTTTTATTTAAATAAATTGTACTTAATTCAAGACAATGAAACTCTTAAAAATAATTCTCTTGGTTCAAGAATTTTTCTCTTGAATCAAGTTAATTTTTTTTTTCGTCCACACACATGTACATGTGAGTAAACACAAGCAATGTTGAAAAATATGCCTGATGGAATAAATAAAGGAAAAGAAAAAAAAAAAAAACGAGGAAAATAAAAAAATGTTGTCTAGAAAATTAAAACCCAAGAACCACTGTGTAGTGGTATGATACTACAGGAGAGGCTGTAGCTGTAGCTGAGTTAAAACGAATATAAGGTAGTGTACTCATGTGTCGCTACCAGTGACTGATGACGACAGAAATAACCCAGCCGTCGTTTTACTTAGAGAGTACTCTAATACTCGAGTAGGAAACCAACAAGACGACGTATAGTGGATGAGACATCGTAGCTTTATGTGCACGTGCGTGCGTCATGCTGAATTATTCCTCGTACAAAGAATTAGTTAACTCCCAAATATATAATAATAATTATTATTATGAATTATAAGTAAAGCTAAGATTCACTAGGCTAAAAATCAAGTAAACATTACCCAGAAATTAAACATAAATGTTTGTCTATCGCTACTGTAATAAAAATCCCAACAAAGAGCCCTAGGGGTTCTCGGAATTGAACTACTGTGATGTTTCGCAGTATTGAGCCCGCCCATAGACATCACGTGCGAGAAAGTGCCAAACAAAAGCCACCTGGCGGATGTTTAGAGAATTAAATTCGACTATTGAATCGTTGCGTTTTTATTGAGTTTGAATATGATGATAATAAACTTTTGTTTCTTGTTCAGAATTTTACTTCCATATAGTAAATAATTTTTTTCCTCGATCATCATTTTAATATTAATTTTTTTCTTATATACTTTAACAAATAGTACGGCTGCCCAATTTCAACATACAGTAACTAACATTTCAAAATTTTTTCCAATTTTTCTTATTAAAAAAAAGTTTACCCGCCAAATTGATGAAAAATTTGATTTATGGATAGAAAATACTTGAATGTAAATATTTTTAAGAAAAAATACTTGAAATTAAGGTATAAAAGTTATAAAAAATGCAGCAATACTAAAAAAAAATCAGGTATAAAAATTTTGCAGTAACTGTGTTTTAAAATTGGGCAGCCGAGTAAGCTGGAAGTACTCTGGACATAATAAAGTTACATTAATTACTTATATTAAGAGTTTTATCGTAAATTTAATTCTTCAATGAACGGTGAGTTGTCAATGGTAGAAGTGCTTTAATTCTTCAAAAATCGAGTTGAAATAGTGACAATAAATGGCAGTAACGAACCGATAGTCTAATGTAAGTAGCATAAAAGCGTGTGTAGGGCCTCACACGACGTGAGGATCCGCCTCGAAGCCCTCAGCCTTATAAGGCACCGAGTCTGCACTGCACGAGTGCAGATACTGACACATATAGACGTATACATACACACACACACACACACACCCGCCTACCCTCGACGCTGGTATTCCCCGTGTAAAACGGCTGTGGCCATATCGTTCACATGATCGCGAAGGCTATTACGGAACGCCTTTTAAATTCCGATGTAAACACCAAATATATTTTTTCCATCTTTAATGCGCCTTTTATTTTTATTTAACTGTGACTTTTTTTTCCTCATCTAGTTTTTGTTTTTCTCCTAGCAAGTCCAGAATAGAATTAATTTCGAGAATCAGTGTTCTTCCCTTCCCCTTTCCGGCAAAGTGTTCTCGTTATGTCTAGTCTGGCTGTTGATTCTCAGCTAAAAAGTAACTCTCCCATTACATTCTAAATCATTTCTCACGACCCATTGGCCACTTACGAGTCCTTAATGGTCTATGGTCTATACGCTTAGTAGCGTTTACAAAACTTCCTGTTGTGTTTTGTTGGATTCTCTCATAGCATGTCCAATCTCCGCCCGAACTTCTCATATCACACAACGCACTTGGTGGTCCTACTGGACATGTGACTGATGACTGATGGTATTTTTCATTCTGCTGAATATATTTACATATATTTGTATTTATATCATTTTCATTTCTAATGAAAGTTTGCAATTACATTAAAAAAAAAAAAAAAAAAAAAAAAAAAAAAAAAAACTTTTAAGATAAAAATTACAATTATTATTACTGAAAATTTTTTGCCTGAAATTAATTTAATTTTTTTACAATGAATTTTTATTGATAGAAAAAAAAATTTTTGTTTAATTGTTAATAAATCTTCAAGTAATATTAATTTATTTCATGACATTCCCAAAAAAACTTAATATATAACGCAATATATTGTCAAAAAAAAATTTCTTTAATTATTGCGAATAAAGCCGAAGTAATTGCAACATATGATTGTGATTGGAAATCCATAAAAATAATTATTTCTTTGTGTAGTGAAATATGCCCTCGAGTGTCTGGAGGCCAGTTACTTTTAAATAATCGCGGGGAGAGCACCCACGCGTGCGCTGGCGCCGAGTGTGAATGAAAGTCATCAATGGGCCACCGGCACGCGCATAGCACACTGTACTATATTATATACACATACATATATATATATTATCTTGTTGAATAGCCTACACAAACGCCTTCATAATATTGCAGGTATATAAACCACATACATAAGCACTAATATGCGAAATACATACATAAATATAAATATCCGCGCTTATGAGTAAGCGGTATAACTTATCATTTATCATAATATATAACTTGTATGCAACAGACCAATGATCAGTGTAAGATCATGATGCTCATGCAAATTTTCACCGATTCACAGCCCACTAGACATTTTAATCGATTAAAAATTTTCCGTACGTCTCAATTGACATTTATTTATGCTGTTAAATCCTTCGACACTGAATAACTACCCATTTATTTTTAACACTCATAATAAATAATAAATAATTAATAATATAAATATAACATTCCATCAGACATATATAAATAAATACCAAGTATCAATTAATTTGTTTTAAAACACAAATAATTATTTAAAATTAAAATTATTTTTAGAGATTGAAAAAATACTTAAAGTACTTAATTAGCTTTCTATTAATTAAAAATTTTAGTTTATTTAATTAAATTAAACAAGCAATATTTTAGATTATTTTTATTAAAGTTTCAAGTAGACAATCTTTGGGTTAGCAACAAGAGAATGTTATTAATTATAAGGAAAAATTATTGTTTCAAGCTCTTGTTACAAAAACTAATTTTCTTGATCAAAGTAAACTTATAGGCAATATATTAATTGATCATTATTAATTAATTTATTAAAATTCTTATTCATTTTTGATCCAGATAATTTTATTTTATATTTCTCAATCTCAACTTTTGACAGATATAAAAAATAATAAATAATTTTTTCTCATGCATTATTGGAGTAATCCACTGAAAAAACTATCACTGACTATCTTAGGGTATCCTATCAGATACAAATCTATAGGGTCGCATCTTCAGAGAAAAAAGACGCAATAGCCACGAGTCTAAGCGTGAAAAATCCCAGGCGTTACCGTGACGAATGGAAAAATTTTCGGCACTTCTAAGTAAAAAATCTAAGGCTCGTTGAATTCTGCTAAAACCGAATCAGCCGCTCAATTTCCGTGCAGTGTATAATATAGTAAAGTGTATAGGCATTACAAAAATTCTTAAAAATAAAATTAAGCGCTTGCCGACCCGAGTAGAGCCTTTTATTCTCCTCCGGTTTCAGGTTCAGTTCAGCTGTGAAAAGTCTTAATACTACTGCCGGGACTTTATTTACAACTACACTTACGTCCACTACTCAAAAAGTTTTTACATGAATATATCTGGAACTAAACCTTACGATTCTACTGTCCTCCATTCCTTTCACTATTTACGACCACGACTAATTCAAAGGTTGCGCTTAAACTTCCTCTCTAGTAATTGTTTCAGGCCTTCTCATTTTTTATTTTCTATTCTATTTCAATATCAAGGGTTCTTGGAACCCGAATTAACAAACTTTAAATTCCTCTTTGGAATATATTTTTAAAAACCATTAATTTAGACCAGAGATAAATACTAGATACCAGATAAAAATAACAATAAAGGTATCGGTACATCCATAAAAAGTATGTAGTCACTAAATGCATCCAGGATTCTCACCAAGTCGGCGTTTTCTTGGAAGACAAGATAGGAAAATTGAGTGACAGACCACACCTTCGATAGCCCTGCTGATAAAATCCTATAACCGCTTACTCTTTTATTTTCTTTAATCTCTAAAATGTCAAAAAAATTTCCCCCCGGCGTGGTGTGAAAAATTTTAAGTACCGATGATTTACAACTTACTCTGACATCGATGATTAATATTAAAAATTCTTAATAAAAAAATTTCACGCTACTTATAAACATTACTTTTAGAGTTCATAATCAAAATTCTGGGTGAAAATTGAAGATACGAAAAAATAATAAGATACTTTTACTGCAGAAAATTAAATTTTGTATAAAAAATATAATATTAAAAGTCTTTATTTAAAAATTTTCAAAAAACTTTGCACAATTTCTTCATTTTAGTAAATTTTATTTATCTCGGTGCAAGTCCCAGCATCACACCATATCACCATTTCAAACGCAGTTGAGTTAACCCACGACGCAGGCAGTTATTCACTTCCCTGTGAAGCCGCCGCGCGAATAACCGCTCGCAGGGATTTGTAGTCCTTTTTTTCTCTGAAGATATGCTATATACCTGATACCTGCTAATACTTAACTGGTACTTAGGCATTATACGAGTACTTTAAGTCCCACGTACTAGGAAAATTACCCGGTACTAGAACAATAATTTCCGTGTGTGGGTATTACGGGTAGGCTTCAATAGTATTAACACTTATACACGTACATAATATTTTCAAGTTATGGTGAATTTAATTGTTGAGTTGGGACTGCGTACATTTAGTATATTCAGTGTTTTGTTGTTATATTATGTGTGTATGTTAGTTTGAATTTATACGTGTAAATGCATGTTTCGTGTGTGGTACCGACTATTAGACGTCGTAAACTAACTCAACAATGTTACGGCTATGTTGGATTGTATTTAATGCCCATTTCGATTCCCTCGATTGTCCCAAAGATATTTTCAAGATATATTTTATAAATATTTTACATTTCATTCTTATTCCGTACTTTTATTATCGTATGGTTGATCAAATATCGTAAATATATAAAAAAAAAAAAAAAATCTTTTTAATTCTAAAAATTAAAACAAAATTTACAAATTATGTTACTTGAAAAAAGTAATAATTTACTTTTAGTTCATAAGATATAAATAATTTAATTTATCCTTTTTTGGGACAACAAATTCATAATTTATTAAAATGAGAAATTGAGTATTTAAAAAAATTTTTATTAAAAATTTCATGACAAAAACTATCAATAAATTAAATTTGAAAATGATTGTACATTTAAAATTTTATTTACCTTAAAAGGCATTAAGATTCGCATCATAATTTATTAACTACAATGAAAAATGATAGCTAATAGACCAGGTTGTGATTTTCTGCCGGATAATGTAAATGCAAAAAGAAAAACTGGATAATTGCATTCTTGAGATAGCCTAAGAACTAAGTGGCGTTACACATTCTGTATATGTACATATATGTACATAATATGGACGGTGTTAAATCTGTGTAGTATATTATCTTCCAACACCATGGAGGTAACATGTGTAATGTTATTTTTTAGATAACCAATGGCTGTCCATACCAATATATCCACTAGCTTATATACAGCATACGATACATATACACTTATGCATATTTCTTGGCTCTATTCATTCAGGTCGACTAGGATCGTGACAAGTAGTTCTCATGCCGATAAGCTGAGCCTCGAAGTGTCGTTAGTTTTCCCGGCCGCGGCGACGAGTTACGGGAAAACGATAAAGCTCTCAGATATCTTCTCTCGGGCTAAATGGAACAAGTCAGCGTTATATATTAAAGGCTACCGACAGACACCAGATACACTATCATTAACACTGATTTATTCTCACTAGTCACCATTTTTACTTCATAAAATTTTAATTCTATATAATCCACTATTATTTATTTTAGTTAAAAACAAAAATTTATCTCTAATATGAAAAAAATTATCCATTAAAATTCTTTCGTAAAAATTGATCTAAATTTTTTGTCACTTATATGTAAAAAATTATCAAACACATGTTTCCAGTTAAAAAATAATAATTTAAGTCCATTAGTCATCTAGATTTCTCCTAATTAACGGTCAAAATATTAGCGAGCTTCCAGTTGTCAAAAAAAAAGTTTTGCGACATTTAATTATAATTATTTTTTATTTGAAAAAAATAATCTGGATTCGCCGTGGGTTGACTGATAAAATGGAATACAGTGAGCTAGACTGTTGCATCCTTTGAGACGTCAAGAAGTTAGTCGTTAAGACTCTCAGCCACAAACCGCTTACAGACCCGGCGATCTCGGGTATAAACGTCTACCAGTCACTAGAGTACAGAATAGCTTGCAAATTGACAGATTTAACTTTAAACTCATTCAGTCCAGTGTTCAATCTTACTACACGCAATATTTACCGGCATTACTTAGTCGTTAAATCACTTTATAATTTCTAAATAATAAAAGTCGCGGATATAAAATAGAATCTATTAAATAGGAAATAGAAGTAGTACATGTATAATTTATTGGGAAGTTCTTAGTATGTAATTTATTGTTCATAATTATCTTAATCAATAAACATCAGAAATAATTTGATTAATTTACCGACGAAGAGTAAAGCTAATTATACGAGATAAGAATTAATTGCCAGCTTATTAAGATTTTTAAATGAAGGTAATTAAATTTAAAGAGAGGTATTTATTAAATTGAGAAGGGTTTAAATGCACGTTAAAGAGATAAATCGTGAATCGATATATTTTTTTCACATAATACGATGTATTACATTGCATTATTATATATGAAATTTTTATGCGCTGCATATCAGACCAGCTCGAGCCATAATTACAGCGGGCAGTTCGATTACAGACCGAACTTGCCCGCTCGGTATTAAACCTTTCGCGATATTCAACAGATTATCGCGGATTATGGGTGTAACAGTTGTTTTCAATTCTGAATTTTTTGGATAGAAAAAAAATTGTTTACTTGATAATTCAATGGGTCGAGAGCTAAAAAAAAAATTTATTTAGTTCAAAAGAAAAATTATTGAACAAAAAAAAATCATTTTAAGGAAATTTATTTTCTAAAAAGAACAATTCTTCAATTGTGGAAGGATGAAGCTCTTCAAAATTATTTTTTTTGTTCACGAATTTTTATCTTGAATTAAATTACTTTTTTTTTTCAGTTTATTTTTAACAATAACAATTTCAAAATGATATCTGATCTGTTTCAATCTGTGATGACCTATATAACATGTAATATAGTTATGTTTATATATTATACATAAAAAAAAATAAGTACAAGTATGTACATATATAAAAATGTAAGTGTAGTGTTTTGTAAATTAAAATGGCGATGTTGTCTGGACATGGACGAAAACGAGGTACGATAAAAAAAACTGATCAGAGGTATGCGGAAAAAATAATAAAAATAAAAAACCGCAAGGCGTCGAAGCGAAAGATCGACTGATCGATTCAGTATAAAATTAATCCAAGGCGCTAAATGACCAACCTAAGGACGAGAGGTGCCGGGAGATCGTTATCCAGAAGCCCGTGTTAAAGCCTTACTCTTATTTTTTATCTTTCAGCGATCGTAAGATGCTCGGAATATAGATTAAGATTATATCATGTATGATATTCGCCTTAAATATATAATATTATATACATATTTATATTTATACCTAGTGTATAAATTCATGCTAAAACTATTTTAATTCTAGCCTCTCCATGCAGAATATCAATCATCCCCGCGAAATTAATATTTATCCTAATTTATGTATTGCGCTAATTTTTTTATTGAATAAATGATTAATTGATTGTTTTAATTCTAACTATTCGTGAATAACTAATGTTTTAAAAATATATATTTTATGCATGCGTAAACGATTGGATAAGTCTAAGTGTCTCGGTATAATTTTCCTAATTACCTTGTAAGAGATATATGTAATTATAATGAAATCGTGAGTACTCGTAAGCTTTCTCATGAAATAAAATATAAGTATAATCATGGTAATAAAAGAATAATAATAAATTTACATTAATCGCCTATTGCGCATGTAATGCTTCTTAGCACGCTAATGTGCAAGTTACTGAGAACTAAGTTGAGTATACATATAACATATCAGTCGTCAAGTTCTGCAACTTATTGCCACTAGGTCAGTTATTATATCCTACAAATATAGTAACTTATTTTTTTAATTTTATTCAAATTATTCATTACATTTTTCAGTAATTACTGAGAGAATTTTTCATTGAAAACTACCCTGCAATTTAGAGTGATTTAAAGATTTATTTTTTTATGAATAAACATTTATCTCCAGATTATTTCCATAGTTTAAAAGTTATCATAGAAATGTTGTTTTTATTTATGATTCAGGCGATGTCACCGAAAGACAGCCGAGCGCGAGTTCATATTCCCGTTGGACAGGTCAAATATTTTTCTAAGATTATTCTAAGTCATATCAAGTGAGTTAAATATTGCTTAACAGCTTGCATCATTATTTATCAAATGAAATGATGACACATTTGTTACTACAACGGAAATTTGTTTTGGGTGGATATTAGTTCATCGAAAATTGACGAATATATTAGGCTTAAAATTTATCATTTAATATATAACACATGGAGTAGCTAGAAATCGGTCAAAAATAACCGTGACATTTTTTTCGGGTCAAAATATTTATAATTCACTGAACTACTCGAATTAGCTTTTAAAATTTTATATCCCGAATTATTGATCAAGAATTCTGTCCCACATATTGTGAATGGTCTGTGTAATTTTAGGATCGAAAATGTTTAATATATTTTAATTACAAATAGATAAACTAATCAACTGCGTGAATAATTATGCGAATATTAAATAAATAAACAACTAATTGAAATTATAATTATGAAACGAAGTAAATAACCGATAAAGATTCATTGAACTTCGTTGAGCTCGATAACTCGGGTCGACTACACTGATGATGCATTCATTATATATTAGTGGCATTAATAACAGCACGGTTGTTATAAATTTATGAATAATATATAATGTAATCGTGCAGCGTTACTAAACACGGATTTCCGAGTGGCTGAAGAGCGTGCAAGAAAGAATGAGAGACGTCAGAAAGAAAGTAAAGAGGGGTCATGATGGTTTGACGTCTCAATCCCGATGCTAGCGAGTTAAGAGTGCGGTAGAGTTGGGTGGAGTGAAGCTTATTATATTCGACTGCCGGAAGTCGAAGGTTACGATATATAAAAAATTTATAATATAGTAATAATCATAATAATAACAATCATAATCACCAACATATATTTGTATTATAATAATGAAAAAATTTGAAAAGAATAAAATAACGCGTCCATTAAATGGGACGTAGGACGTGCGTATAAATAATGGCGCGAGGTAACGCGACAGGAAACACAGCAGATGGAGCACTAACGATCTCGCGCGATTGCTATTGTCCTCTGAGTCGTCTGACATTTTTCAAATTTTCTATAAGGATTTTTATCCTTTCATACTTTAAAATTCATGTCAAATAATATTAATTACAATTACATTATTTATTAGTATTATTACGTTCCATTTATCACATTAGCATATCGGCTGCCCAATTTTAAAACACAGTAACTGACAATTTTAAGATTTTTCTTATTAAAAAAAAGTTTGCGCGCCTAATTGATAAAAAATTTGATTTATGAATAAAAAATACTTGAATATAAATATTTTTAAGAAAAAAACACTTGAAATTAAGGTCTAAAAGTTATAAGTTTAAAGCAGCAATACTAAAAAAAATCAGGCATAAAAATTTTGCAGTTACTGTATTTTAAAATTGGGCAGCCGATATTTTTAAGAATAAAAATTGGGATACCATCAGATTCTTTACCCGCATCATTAGAGAACATACCGATATATCTGTCCTCATTTATTTGCTCCGTGCAATTTTCTGTGGAAACACCTATCATCTTTCAACATTCCGTTACTCACAACAAGTGGTTATTGCTACCACTTCTTGTGTGTTTAACGAGCTGAGGAGCCTTACTCGTGACTCTCTGCCCGATAATAAGCACCCTTGTACTCTACATTTCATTACAACTCAAGCTAGAATGTGTTACTTATAATTGATATTTAGTATTATAAATATTTATCTCAAAGAGTCTGTTTATGTTGGATCGAACTCTGGGGAAAAAACAACATTTAAGTGCACGTTAAAAAATAGCAACCGAGCCGGAAGTCAATGGCGCCTACAAAACTTTGATAAGTACCATCGAGGCGTGGCGAGAATGTTCAACTACACGCTGCAATTAACTCAAGATATCGAGTTCTAATGATCGACTGTACTTGTAATCAGAAGTCTCTCTACACTCTAGCTTCAAGACTTATATACTTACAAGTATTACATCGTATAGTATCATTTTTATTCTCACCGAATGTATAATAGTCATACTCACAAAACACTTAACACTTTTATTACACTCGTATTTCATTTTTTATTTAACATTCATTTTTTCTAAATTATATTTAATTTATTTAAAGAATATAATAAGCGTGATTATTAAGATTCAATTTCGTTTATCTGTAGTTGATATATTAATTATAATTATAAATTTTTTTTTATTATTAATGTAGACTGAGAAAAAAATCTTGCATTAAGAATATTATTATTATTATTATTTAGTATCATTTTTTTTTCACTATGATATAAAAATATATCAATCAGATCAACAATAAACAAGTGATTAATTTCAGTAATTTAAAATCAGTTTATTATTATGATAATAAATTTAAACGTTCATGCTAAATACATAAATTAGACTCATAACAGTTTGGCGTTAAAGTCACCATAAATAAAGACAATAAAACCATTCTCTGATTTCTTATTACCTTTATGGCATTAAATAAATGACTAGGAAGCCTGCATAGAAGCATCAAATCGTGTCTATTGCCAATAAATGTATTTATTCGAGTCTCTAAGTCACGTTTCAATACGTGACATTGTTATCCAAAGATTCACCAGCCTTCTTTATTATATTCCATGAATAAAAACCTGAGTATGTAAAGATATTTTTACCCAGTTAATATAATGCAGATAAATAAATTTACAGAAATAGCTCTCATTGCAAATATCAAAGATGTTGAAAAAAAATTTTTATTTTTATGATATTAGCTGCATTTAGGATTAAATCAGTATTTTACATAAATTTAATAAACTAAAAAGAAATTGAGAATGTTGAGAGTTTTTTGATGAGCGATAAAATAATGGCGTTTATTTAATCTGTTGTGTGAATTTGGCGTTAAAATGTAACATAAGATATTATTTTTATGGAGATGCCCGGGGTGAAACACGGGCCACAACGTCAAGGGAGACGAGTAAGAGAGAAATTTAACCATGATTTTAAAACCCTACGGCAATGTTGCTTTATTGCCGCTTTATTATCTCCAGACTCGCATACAATAAAAAATAATAACAAAAATAAAATAAAAATGGGCAAGTTGAGTAAAAAGTAAAAAAATTTTAAGACAAAAAAATGAGGGAGAGGAAGAAAGCAAAAGACCCGATCAGTTTCTCATTCTTTTTACTGCAAGAACATTACATGTAAGCTTAAGCCGAAAAAGTGCAAGCTGTCAGTCAAAATGAAATTGCGCGTGCCGTCGACTGATTAAAAATTATTTAAGTACGTCATTATTGTACGGAGCTTTCGTAATTACAAGAGTTTGTTTATTACCAAATAATAAATATATTCTTTAATTTTACGCCTGGCTTGTATATTATCTTCAGTGTTAGAAGTAATAGCGCGTATTTCATTTATTTGAATGAAAATATTTGTTAATTAATTATTTATATATTTATTTATTTATGCATTACCGAGATTTCAATGTAAATTTAGACGTGAATGTTTATACATTTATTTGAAAAGGCTTTTTGAAACGAGGGTCAAGATGAATAGCCTCTTAGTCTTTAGAATTCATTTTATTTTTATTTTTTCATTATTCGGGCGCCACTAAAAAAAACTTTTGCATTCCCTGTTTTATTCTGAATTTCGGTGTGAATTAAATTTCTTTTTTATTTTTATTAAATTTATTTAATTTACATATTTGTTGTTATTTTATCCCCGACCGAATTTTATGGGTTAATTGTTAAGCTTTAACCATTACTAATTTATTTTAATTGTAAAAAAATTTATTATGCTTTCAATGATTTAAAAAGGTCAAAAATAATATATCGTACTTGAAGGTTATTATTACGAGGGCGTTTTCAAGGAGATCAATTGTGGTCATGGTTAAATTCTGCATCATTTTATTTCTATAGAGAAATGGGAGCTCGTTTTTCTTACGTGTATGCATTACGTATTTATGCTTGTACGTGTGTATATGTATAAGTTGTTAAGTTCGATTTAGCTCGGTATCCCTCTCCCTTTGCATATATATATATATATATACCTATGGGACCCTTGTGAATTTGTACTCAAGGCACGTACTTGGCCCCTACTCGCGATCTGTTGCAGGTTTTAGCTTTCTTTGCTTTGCATGCGCCGCGACAGCGGCATTTAAATAACACCGAAATGATAGAGTGCCAAACAAGAATCAAATTATTTGAAAATGTTTTTCGATATTATTTTACAAGAACTTTTAATTATATCTGTACTTATTATTTGCAATTTTTTTTTAAATTATACATTTATACTTTAATTTTAAATTCAATTGGAAAAATTTTATTTTATTATTAAAGTATTATAAAAATTTTTCAATTTATAATTTCAGCAAAAATATTATTCACATAAAATTATTTTCAACAGCAAATAATTTTATTTCAACAAACTTAAAAAAACTTAAAATGTAACTACTCGGTTTCTTAAAAATAATTTTTATTCGAAAACTAACGACTTACAGCGATGATGTAAAAATAAACCTTTTGGATTTTAAAAACTCAGATATTTTAAGGTTATTAGTTTTTACAGTGTATATTTAAAGAAACACTTAATAAAATAAAATAAAATAAAATATATAATGTTAACGCCAGTAAATATACGAACAAAATTTTCGATGACTGTTGGGAAACTTTTACTATCTTAATTTTAATACTAATGACAATGAGTAAAGCAAACTATATACTATGCTCATCCACAATATTTGAACAATTATATGTGTATACATTTCATTAATTCATTGTTAATTCTGAAAGATTGCTGACTATCTTAATACAGATAAAATCCGAGAGTCATACACACTTACATCCGCAGCTAAATATAAATAACGAAAAGCCGGGTGGCATTCACGAAAAGGAAACATCTGAGAGTACGGCATACATCCTATCCACGGTGTCACGACTTAGACTCAGCGAAACTAAAACTCCAATACATTTAACGCCGGCTCAGGCTCATATTTATGTTTATTTAAATTTTATATTACACCGAATGTTAATGTACATTTCGGAGCTCGTTAAAATCCTTCTCCCCACATTACATCTCACATCACACATATTACATCTCGCATATCCATCCCCAATCCACCCAATCAAATCTAATATCTCCTAACCGCTTATACAAGTAACTAACGTTTCATGTCTATCCGTCTTATAAACTTTTCATTGCACCCATAAATTTCCACCCCTGCGTAAATAAATTTAAAAAATAAAAAAATAAAATTGTACATACCGTTTCTAAAATTACGTTTAAATCCTCGAGCGGCGTCACTTAAATTCCATAGAGAAAAACAAATAATAAAATAAATACTGAGCTTACTAGCTCCTCGTAAGTTTCTCAACACCATCTTCAAATTTTAATTATTATTATTAGTATATTCTAATAATAATTAATATTAAACTATTACAAAAATGATAACTCAAGTTAATTTTATCGCAAAACTCATTGAATAATAAAATCGGTTAAAATTGATCATGGCAATGACAATGATTGATAATAAAACAACACAACAATAACACTGATATTCGTATTTATTTCTGGAGCAGTAATCCGAGACGATGTAACAAGTCGAGAGTTACTCTACTTCTCAATCGCCCGGGGGATTCAATTTGTCAGTGTCCTGAATTTTTTAAGTTAAAAATACACAGTAAGTATATTAAAAAATCACCAAAAAAACATTACACATAATATATCAATAGTAATAATAATAATAATAATAATAATACAAAAGTCATCATCACAAGTTAAAAAAATCACCCATCACTTAAACTCATTAAAAAATATTTATTTTATTTACAATAAATAAATAAAACAATAAAATAAATAAAATAAACAAGCAGGGTGTCTCTAAAACTTCTAACTCGCATTTTTTCAGGATATATTTTTCCGCGTAATTTCATCGTGGGCTGAAAAATAAATCGTTTCGTTTCGTTCGTTCGTTACATTTGAAGAAAAAAAAAATTTTTTTTCTCCACCACAATTTAAATGAAATAAAAAATAAAAACATAAACAAAAATAGTGGCGCGTAATATTTAAAAAAAGGTAAATTAATAAAGATGTACAGTAAGAGAGCGGCCGCGCGTGGTAAACGCCGCAAGCGAACTAAGATCGTAGTCCCTGAACCAGACTGCCGCTACCTCGGTACAGACAACATATACACCAGTTGAGTAGAGGACGGAGAAGTGAAGAGGATCTGTAGTTTCTTAACGGCTTAGTTTTAGTATAAGTATGAGTATGAGCATGAGTTGAGTTGAGTTTGAGAGTTTAGGCCGAAGCATTACCGGTACCATCCATAATACAGCATCCATCGAATCTTTGAGAAGCAGAAGAAGATGAGAGATGAGAATAAGTTTAGCAAAAAAAGTAAACTAAAAACTAAATATACACCCCCACTAATTCGTAAGCTGGTCACTACCTCTCGATCGCCCAGGTATGGCCTCTACTCACCAACACTACACAGCAAATTGCAAAGGCTATTTTGGGGTCTAGACCTCTTTGGAGAAGAGAGATCGAGCTATATATATATGTATATATTATGTGCGCTATCCACAGTACAAAATATAAAACGCTGTTGGATTGAGAGGAGATGGAGAGCAGACTCACTTACCTTTTCTTTAGTTAGAGTTTTGAGTAAAAGACGCCCTCGAGGGGTTTATTACCTCCTGGGTAGCTCTCACCTGCACTGGGCTGCGCCTCAAACCTTAAATTTTCCAACAAAAGACTACAGGTGACTACCTGTCATGGTTCTACTGTTTATTTTTAGTGATTTATTTACTCAATTTTTAAACCTCGTACAGAATCCGTTCAAATAATTAATTATTTTAAATATTTAACATGTATATATATATAAATATTAATATTTTGGTTTTTAATAATAATGAGGTGCCGTCTATAAATTAAAGAATGTTGAATCAGTGCGAGACATGTGGGATGGCAGACGAGCAGATTAAAAAATGACAAGTATGTGCTGAGTGATTGTTATTTATTTATAAATTATTTAGAAGTCTTATTTAGGAGCGGCTTCTGATGCGCGCATGAAATATGTCAGCATGTCGATCGGAAGTGGGAAAACTATGGTCGAGTTTTTCTCCGCGGATATTGTGTTCAGAGTCTGCAAAATTAAATTGGTGGTTTTAGTTTATTTTATTTTCTTTAGATTTTAAATTATTGTTATAATTTACCTGGAGGTACCGAAGCTGCAGAGCAGCGGGAGAATCCCCGATAACTTCTGATGCCTCTCTCAACGCTCGGCTAGCCTTTTGTTCACCTTCAGCGGCAATTACCTAATTTAACAATTCAAATTTTAATATGTTATTGATTTTTTTATTTCAACTGGGCGATGATTGATTTTTGTTTATTTATTTGGAATTTTAATTTAAATTGTTGATGGATTTATTTAAATCGCAGCGCCATCGTGTGCTTTCATTTGTAAGTAACGCAGGCGGTCGAGTATCTACTTGTGATATCGCGAAGTAACGGACGGTAATGCCTGTTACTAGTTTAACAATGTTTGTTTATTTAAAAAAAGAATTGAAAGTGTATGGAAAAGAAGTTTGTAATTAAATTTATTTCACTTTTTTGTTATTTAAGGAATTTGGACACTTTTAAGATTTTTATGAAATTTTTGGTGTTTCAATTTAATTTACTTGCAGAACATGTACAGAGAATTTTTTTACCGCAATAAGGTTAAAAAGTAATGGAAGTTTTTATTTATAAAATCTATAGATAACGACAAATGTAATTTTCAGTAAATTCAATTTAATGCATCAAGAAATTTATTGACTTTTTCAAAAGTCCGTTCGATAAATTTAATTTTTTCTTATAAAATTATAATGATGTAAAACAAAATTAAAAAAATTTTTTCCTGAAAATATGCTGAGGTCCTTTATCAATTCTAAATAAATTTAAAATAAAATTTTCTTAAATTTGAGGACTTATATCATTATTACAGTCAAAACCGTTTACAGCGACATCGCTTACAACGACGAACCGGGTATAACGACGAAATTTCAAGGTCCCGTCTTAATGCAATATAAAACCTTCAAGCTTAAAACTGTTTATAACGACATCGCCTATAACGACAAATCGCTCATAACGACCATGGTTGAACCATCTTTTCGAAGAAAAATATCGTTTATAACGTCTAAGACATGCTTTTGCACTTGTATTTAGGTCTGTATTTGTTTTTCAGTAATTATATTTATAACGTCACAAGTTTTTCAACAGTTGAAAAAAGACTATGTATCTGGTACAGTTCGGGCAAACGTTCATGCCATCTTTGACAACTTTAGAGATAGACGAGTATATTGAGGTAGACAATGAGGTAGCTGTATGCTCGTCAATGAGTGATCGGAAAATTTTAGAGGATATTCAAAATCATGACACGATGGTTGAGAATTAGGATGAACAAGAAAATGATGAACAATTTGTAATACCAACGTCAGGGAAGCACTAATTGCTATTACTGTTTTACAAAAATTTGTGCTTGACGAAGAAGAATTAAGTTTAAGCAATAACAATGAAATATTGCATAAAATGTATTAGCAAATTCAAAATTACTGCGTATAGTTTCAGTACATTAAACAAACTAAAATGATAGATTTCTTAAAGTAATTTTTGTATAAATATTCATAATAAGTATTAGTTGACATCATTAACTGTAAGATGATATAACAATGCAATTTTAGTTTAATAAATAGTTGTAATGTATTTTTGAATGCAATGAGAACGTTTTTAATTATTAATAATAGATATTGGTCATAACGACTATCGGCTATAACGACCATAATTCATCGGTCCCTTCAATGTCGTTATAAACGGTTTTCACTGTAATTGACAAAATTTTTCAACTTTTGGAATAATAATTTTTGGTACTTCAACTATTCCTAAACTTTTGATTCGCAACTACCAAAATAATGAACTTTTAATTTTTTTTGAATTATACAAATTTATCATAGACAACTATTTGAAATAAGTCAATTTAAAATGATAATCATTAATTATAAATAAAAAAAATTACCTTTGCACGTGCTTCACGAGCAGCTTCAGCTTCTGCAGCCATCGCACGTTGTAATTGTACCGGGAGACGGACGTCTTTGCTATATAAGTAAATAATAAGATTAATTGATCAATTACTTAACGGGATAAAAAAGCATCAAAATAACATTTACATTTCCACTCGCTCAACTTTAATTCCCCAGGTGTCTGTCGCTTCATCCAGCGAAGCCTTAAATAGAATAAAATATTTAAATATAACTACTATCGACCGCGCAATTACCATTGACATACATAAGTATTTAATAAAGTTTAAGTCTTGATAGTTAACATAGCAGTTATTAAAATTATTATTGTTTTACCTGCATGTTACCGGAAATTGTTTCGCGCTCACTCAATATTTCGTGAAGCGGCCTCGTACCCATAGTATTACGCAATGTCGTTTGTGCAAGTAAACGTGTACTGTGATGAGCATTTTCCACATTAGCGATCGATATAGTTGCATTATTAACTCGGTAATAAACTACTGCGTCGACCGAAACAGTCACGCTGTCCTTTGTTAGCACCTAAATTTTATTTTATTTTATTTTATATTATTTTATTCATCCACTTATTTATATTGTTTTGTTTGATATATTATTATTGTGTAAGCTGACAATCTATCGAAAGAACTTACTTCTTGGGGAGGAATGTCGTATGTCCGGGTACGTAAGTCCACTCGGGCATAAGCATCGATGCAAGGCAGTATAAAAAATATACCTAAAACGTTTTAGTTGTTATTACACTATCGATTTTCTCCTGTTATTTATTTGTAATGGTTTTACCAGGTCCTTTGGCGCCACCGGATAATAATCTTCCAAGTCTGAATATTACAGCTCTTTCATATTCTTGCACCACCTATTAAAAAATAAAATTAATAATTAAATAATAATGGAGACCCCTTAAATAATTTTTTATTTAATTGATTGAGATTATCAAAATCAAAATCAAGCAATTTTAATATAATTCAGTTGGAATTAATCATAAAATTTTTCTAATTGATAATTGATGAGCACTTAGTTCATAATAAATATAGTTTTACATTCTAGCAAAGTTGTGACATACTCGATGAATAATACAGTACGATATTATAACCCTTACAATTTACAAGTCAATAATGAAAAATATTATTCACGTGGTAATAATTACAGTGCAGAAAGTTTTATAAATTTAGCTTTTTTCTTTAGCGACAAGTTTAATGGCTGTTTTATTTTTTTAATATAAACACAAACATTTATTATATGCGGATAAGAAATATTTATTTTAGTTGCTTAAATAATTAATGTTGCTCACATATAAATTTCTTTTAAAGTCACGAAGTTTTTTTTAAATATACATCGAGTTCTAGAAAGCTCAGAGGGCAAACAAATTTTTTTTTCTTGAAAATAAAAGAATGAAGTTATTTTTAAAAAAAAAAAAACGCGTTTTTAATTTTAAAGAAAATTAATTTATAAATTTTTTTTCTACGGAAAAATATTAATGATGTATTATAACAACCATTTCAGTGGAAATATTTAGCGAATTATATGGATGAAATATTAATTGAGTGTTCATGTCGAGCATGTATAAAGTATTATATGTGGAATATCGATTATATGTTATTGCAGTGATTTTCATCATGACTTTGCTATATTGACAAATAATTGTAAGAATTATTATCGTTAGTATATTTTATGCAAAGCAAATAATCATAAAATTTTTTATAATTACAATTTTTTCAGTAAGTATTTCGAAAAATTAAATAAGTAAATTTTTAGATTTAGATTTTGTTTATTTAATGCCAAGGCACAGGCCAAATGGCAACTTCAATTACATAGTAAATACAATTTTTACAAGAGAGCAATTTCTGTGAGTACATAATATAATATAATATTGCACTATTATTAATTTAATTTATTTATATGTAAACAAGATAAAAAAAAATCATATTAAACTTGAAACTTAATATATAGAAACAATAATTTAAAAAAAAATATAGAATTTTAATTTTTACATTCTTTAATTAAAATAAAATTGCAAGTATATTATAATTGAATTTTTTAATGATCACATTTTTATAATTAGAAAAAAAAATACTCAAAAATTGGTCCTATCTTTGAATAATTAACCTCAATTTACTAACTATAAAAAAATTCTATTTATATACATTGTTTACAGGTTTACTCATTTGAATTATCCATGGAGAAATAATCAATATCAGTATCATTGTAATAATAAATTTTACCTTGAAACATATAAAAAGTGAGAATGGCATGGTGAGAATA
Organism: Cotesia congregata; assembly: GCA_905319865.3. Lineage (NCBI taxonomy): Eukaryota > Metazoa > Arthropoda > Insecta > Hymenoptera > Braconidae > Cotesia > Cotesia congregata. The sequence goes on from CAJNRD030001124.1 coordinate 19,758,961, forward strand.
ACCAGCACCCATGATAGTCCTATTAAAATATTTCCACATCTTGTTAAATCTGCGGTCTGAGTGTCCGCTGCATTAAAAAATCATAATGATAACAATGAAATTTAAAAATAAAAATTTTCACCCCTCAATAATAATATTATCTATTACTTAATAACAATAACATCTAATAAAACATTTAGAAAAAAAAAAAAACAACTTACCCCCTATCACGCGCTTCCGAATATCGTCGGGGCGTGAATTAACGACTACAGGTGTCATGCTATTATTGCCGTTTCCTACAGTCGTCATCTGAATTGACATATCAGGACTAACTCGAGATTCAAATCGCGCCACCTTAAATGATTACACAACCGTCAATCGCAATAATTAAACCTCACAATAATTAAAAAAAAAAAAAAAAAAACAAAAAAAAATATTTATGAATTTTATATAACATAAACAAAAATTACTTGGCGTTAAATAAATGTCACTAAAAAGTCTTTGCAATATAAAGTTTTTTAATACTCGTCAGAGTACACAATAAAGTCAAATAAAACGGATAATTAAAGTATATTCACAAATAAAAACAAGTTTAATTACAAAAAAGTTTGTCAATTAAAACTCGGGAAATTATTCACTAAGCTACTGAATTTATAAATATATTTAATAACTTCACTGGTTAATTATAAAAATATTCACCAACTAAAAATTTTATTTTATAATAAAAAAAAAATATACTTTATTTATTTAAAAAAGAAAAAATTTCACTTGTGAATAAAAAGTTTAACAGTAATAAATGAATTAGATTGAAATGCAAATGCGAGTGCGTCCGCAATGAAAGCTCGGGTAAAACAGCAGGGATATGTCCTTACATACCTTGATGTTACAAACTGGACGGTAGTATATAAAAGGTTGCCAAGACAACAGGTAGTGAAAGTCTGGGGTAAATCGCCGACGCCGTTACTTGTCACCCAATGATAAACCGTCACTGGACACCGACAATAACTTATTAAATATGCACGATATTAACATTTATAAATAATATATTACAATATATACGTAAAAACTAACATCTATTACGGGGTCGGGTTCCAATGGGGCATGGCTGTTATCTTTTGGTGATAGTTATAAAAATAGCGGGTGAACTCCACACACATGTGTAAGTCATTAAATTTTCATGCAGTACATACAACAAAGGGTACGGTTTATTTGGTCTTTGAGTTTGATGTCATTTTCATTATGGAATATTGTGACGCATTTAACCGCTGCATACACCCTTTTTAGATCTCAGTATTATTATGGTGCTCGAGGTGTTAGTAAATTATAGGGAATTTATAAATATTGTATAATACAAAGCAACGAAGTAATCACTTTGTGGTTATCAAGGTCTACTCTAGTTCACGATCATCGATTCATGACAGTGGCTTTAGAGTTATATTAAAATTGAATTTCAATAAATAATATACAGAGGGTAATAATGTGTCACTTCTATTTATTTTTATCGATTAATGATTTAATGAGTATAAGATGATAATTATTTCGTGGGATGGCAAATAAATTATTATTACAGCTATCGAAGTGAAAGAAGATGTTTAAATGATCATTTTCGAATTGATTGATTTTATTTTATAAAAATAATAATAATGATAACAACACTGTGAATTGATATGGACGAGGTTTAATTGGTATATGTTAAACAACCAAATAGAGTAAAGCTATACTGAGTGAACTAGGGCAAATTTCAAGAGAGAATTCTCTACGCGGTAATTGTTAATAGTTTACAAAATATTCAAAGTTTACCAACAAATTTCAACCATACAAGATAATTTTAATTATAATTTTTTAGAAAATATGTATTAACTCAATTAATAAATACTTGAGAAAAATTATAAAATTGATAAATTTTTCAATATGATTATGTGGACTCTTCACAAAAATTCACGTCAATACTAATTGAAAGTTTAATAAAAAAAAAAGTTATAAAATGACGATGAAATAATTTAATAACTTATAAGCTTTTGAGCATATTAATGACCTAGACTTCTTACCCAACGCACTTAAAAGTGAATTAGCCTGAATGTTATCATAATACATTGGCTGCCCAATTTTGAAACACAGTAACTGCAAAATTTTTATACCTGATTTTTTTTTTTTTAGTATTGCTGCATTTTTTATAACTTTTAAACCTTAATTTCAAGTATTTTTTCTTAAAAATATTTATATTTGAGTATTTTCTATTCATAAATCAAATTTGTCATTAATTTGGCGGGCAAACTTTTTTTTAATAAGAAAAATTGGAAAAATTTTTAAATGTTAGTTACTGTGTTTTGAAATTGGGCAGCCGACATGAAGAATATGAAGAGGAATAATTTAAAATCAAAACACAGAGATTGAAATAACTGAATTGTGATTAAGGAAAGATAAAAAAAAAAGCAGTCTATAGGTAAAACATATTGAAAATAAAATAACTCAATGAATCGTGATATAAACTCAAGTTATTATTTCAACTCGGGATAGTACTTAAAGACTTACCTCCATTGAGTAACAGTAAGCCTTAGCCTTACGAGTAACAGGGTTACTAGATCATCATACATTAACAAAATGCGGAATAAATAGCTACCGTAAATAAAAAAACTAAAGAAGGAACAGTAAACTTGACATAATTCCATGAGATTCAAGGTTTCCACCGATATCACATACCATTACCGGAATTTTACGACAAGTTCAGATGCAGTCTGCGTATATTACAGCCAAACGGACAGTACAATATATTGCGTCGCTCCAATTGCAATTCCAGTTCGCAAAAACGGACATCTATGACCAAACCATGCACGCGCCGGGAACTGGCTGCCAAATTCGACGATGCCAAGGGTATCATTAAGTAGAGCAGTTTTCAGCTCTAGAGTTTAAGGTCGCTTTGATTTAGGATTTCATCGAAAAGATTATTATGAATTATTAATATCTCGATAAATAATTAATTTCTTCATGGGTAATTTATCCAAACTTTATTATTTTTAAATTATTAGAAAAAAATTATTTATTTTTTTTATCACGGCTGCTATCACTTTTTTTGGTAGTAAAAAATTTTCTAATTAAAATGCTGACTAATTTGTACAAAACAAACGCAATTGTTAAAAATGTCACAGCAAAAGCGGCGCAGACATCGATGAGAGCTGTTTGGTACCAAGACAGAGAGCTGGCGGAAGACTTAAGAAAATTTCTGGCGTTTCCGCGAGCAATGTACTCTGCCCACCAGACCGCGGTCTGTAGCGGTGTCTCGGGCCGGTCACTCCAGGCCTTTTGAAGCAGGTTTGCATTCTTCTGGTAACTAAATAAGATAAAAAATAAAATAAAAATGACATATGTTCATTTCAATAAGATTATGTATTTACATTATTAGATCTCAGCTTGACCGCATTTACCTAGAGTCGTTGAACACACGATCAATAGCAGATCTCAAAGTTTTAGCGTTAAAACTGTTCCACTCTAACACAACAGCAACTCCGCGGTTTTTTGCAGCCGCCGCGTTGTTGAATTGGTCCCCGTACATTGGAACAACTACCATAGGAACTCCGGCGCTTACACCCTCGCTGATACCCAGCATACCCCCGTGGGCCAAATAACATTTAACATTTGGATGCCCTGGAATAATATTTATAAGATGCCATTTATATTCATGTATTATATATGTTTTTCTTACTTTGTATCGGAGTATTTTTTAGGGGATAAAGTAATTTGTAAGTCAGACAAGTGATGAATACCAATTATTCCAAAGAGTCGATTTATTTTTGTCTTGATATTTTTTTTTTACAATAAATAGTAGATAAAAATTTTTTTATTTCTACAGACGCTTATGATTAATGAAAAAATAAATTAATTTAATGAGCCTGCATTTAAATAATTATCTGTAAAATTAAGAGAAGCGAAAGTGATGATAAGACAAATTTTTCTCTCCATGTGGTTTTATATTATAGTTTTAATTACATGTAAATGTTTATGCTTACTGTTTATCGAAAATATACTTGACTTAAAGATTCTTTGAAAGTGATTTTTTTGTGTTAAATAACACACCCGTTGTGAAAAAATAATTTTTTTTTTTTTTTTAACTAATGCATCGTGATTTTTAATAGGAGCAGAAATATATGAATGCATAAGTTATTCAATTCATTAATTTTGATAAATAAATAAATGACGTATTTTAAAAAAGCGAATTCATTTTTTAAGTAAAAAAAATGTGCAAATAATAGAATAGAGTACAGAAATAACTGCGATGTAATAAGTAAAATGAAGAATCGATTTAATCTTGTATCTATACACTGCTATATTTATCTTGCATCAATCGCGATAACATTAAAATCATTATTTTCCTTTTTAGTTCATTGAATCAATACCAGATAAAAAATGCTTTATGTTTGCGATAATTACATGATTTAGTTGATATATTTCATTGTGCTTCTCATACAGATGTTAATATAAATTAAACGATATTTTTAATGGGAACTGGAGGTGACGGGTCTTTCTTATTGAAACGCAGTAATTTTCTTTATTTAATTTTAATTTTAATTTAAAATTAACGAAAAAAAAAAATATTTTTTTGATAATTTTGTGGTTAATCTCTTGTTACACAAAAAAGAGTAAATTATTTACCAAAACTATTGAAATAGAATTTTTAATGATTTACTTAACGGCAGTAATATAATATAATTTTGTAATCCCACACAGAGTCATAATACTCATTAACTGATAAGATATAATAATGACTGATAAAGATAAAATTTGATTTTTCTTTTAGCAAAAAAGTAAACTATCAACGCAGATTAGAAACTAATAATAAAATGATGTCAAGTAATAGAATTAATTGTATCCTTTACAAATGATTTTTTATTATTTTATCAACAAATAGTCGCCTAAGACTTTGAAAATAATAATTTATTAAGTCAATTATATTTATTAACAGTTAAAAAATAAATGGAATTAAATTTTCTATGACAAAAGTTAAAAAATAACAAAAAGTCAATAAGATTGCTCAATAATTAGTATTACAAGTATTTTTAATTACATAAAATACCGGCTTATTTGATAAACTGATGGGTTTTTCTATCGATAAGATATGTAATTATTGATCCACTGTATTTTTTAAGTAAATTGAAAGTAAAAATTTCTAAAAAAAACAAATTTATTATTTTAATTTAAAGAATCAAACATTTACAAGTTTCTTTTATTGAAACACCAAAATTTTCATGTCAACTTAAAAAAAAAAATACTAATGTAAAATTGACCGTTTGTTATTGGTATTAAATAATATTTTCAAATACAATTTAAGTGTACATTATTTTGATCTGTAAAGATAAGTTTCATTATTGAAAAACTCGACTAGTTAAAAAATTTGGAATTAACATTAAAAGACTACTTGAGTAACTCTTAAATTATACGACTGATCGACTTTACAAGAATCGGTGGATTCAGTAAAGAGATATCGAACGACAAAAAGAGCTGACATACATGTCCGAAAATAGTCAAAATGATTTCCTGTGACCTCAAGACATTGAGCCCTGAGATGAAAACTGGATTTAAGAACATGAGACCAAATCCAATAATTTTTTTAATCGAAAAAAATATTCGGAACCTTCACAGCTAAAAATGAGTAATAAAATATTTAAAATAAAATTTTTGAAAAATACTTACGAAGAATCGCGGACTGCGGGAGCCATTTTTTAATAAGAACATTCTTAGGTTTATTCGGTAAATTTTCATCCTCCCACTTCCAGACAACCTTCCGTGGGATACTGCCAAGAACCTCCAAAATATCACTGAGCGTTTCGTTTTTCATCGAGCTGGCTTTGATCATAGATCCCCAGCTGAAGAACAAAACTCCCTCATAAGCGTTATCGAGGTACTCCTGCAACTCTCCCGGCAATGAAGAAGGATTGATGTGTATCCCTCCGACTTCCACGACATTTGGCAAATGTGGTTTAGAGCCGTGCAACGAGTAATGCGTGTTAACCAGTATAGCAGCGGTATTACGTGCAATATCACTCAGCCGCTTACCCGACAGCCCCAAAGCCTCCTCAGCAACCTTCTCGGTCGCTCGATTGATTGCAAGTTCATAAAATATTTTGGCGTACACCAAACTGAATGCATTGCCCAACCGTTCGATAAAATTCATATTCAGGGCGAACCCGTGGAATAGCACTGGCACATAACTCGGATTATCCGGATTACCTATCCTGTCATTCGCCCATGGCATCAGGACATGTGAGGACAACCCAATAAACGGCGGATTATTGAGATAATTGACAACCGCCAGAGAACAGTCCGAGTTGAAAATTTCAGTCAGCATCAAGTCGAACTTGGGCTTGTTTTTCAACAAGTTTTTAACCTGCGGCAAATTGAGGGCGTCTTCGCAACTCTGCAGTCCCATGTTACGTAAGTGGTTCATCTCCAAAAAGCTAGTTACCGGCGTATGCATTATTTGCTTCAAATTGACGACATTAACGAACGGATTGAATTTATTTATCAAACTTACGTCATGGTAATTTTTCTGAGTGTTGTTACTTCGCGGAAAATACGACACCACTGTAATATCATGCCCGCGGTTCGCTAATTCATCGATCAAGGGCTTGAAAACGTCGAAGTGACTCTTCCCCGGGTGGCTGAAAAACCCGAGAATTTTGTACTTTTTCTCAGCACTCGCGATTCCACTTATACAACTTATTGCACATGAAAAAGCGATAAACAAAAGTAAAATCACTTTATTTAGTGTTATCATTGTCACTCATATAGATGATGACAGCTAATGAAATGACACTGCGTAAATCACTGAACAATTATCGGCCTCGTTTCAAACCTTCATTGAGTTAAATAATTTATAGTTTAAGCTGTGGATTATAATATATATAACAAAGAAGACCACTAACTGTATTGTATGTTAGTATTGCAACTGTGAGTTGTGTGGTAATAAAACAACAATCGAGACTTAACTGTTGACAGTGAACTGAACGCAGATCAGCCCTGGTTGTATAATCTTGCCCCACTCTGCCACTACTTGAATTACAACAACCTTTAGATAAAAATATTTCTGGCTGCTTCCTACTTTTTATCTCTGTCCGCAGTTCGATACATAATACTCTTGCTAAGCAGTAATTTTTAACGTTATCTTCTACATGTGCTTAGACACGTGTAGCGAAATTGGAGTAGAGTATGAAAAGTAGAAAAAAAAATTTTTTTTGGGAGAGTTTGTAACTATTCCTTGAGTAGATTCTATTACTAGAATATTTATAAGTCGTTAGTCTGACGTCAGAGGTTTAGTATTTGAAAAAGTTAAGTCAGATGTTTAGGCCAGAGCAATGTTGCCAGAATTTCAGTTTAAGGTTTTACTCAATGTCATAGATTATTATTTTTTATAATAACCTTGATAGTGAATTTTAATATTTCGTTTTGGGATTGATATTCAATTGGCTCTTTGGTTGATAAGTGATAATCTGATAATTGATATGATGTAATGAAATTTTTATCAATAACTTTATCACAAATTATATCACTAAATACTTCGCTCGTGGCGTTAAAAAAATACTATTTTACTCATGCGCAGTGCTATAGAAATAGAAATAGGGGACTTACTACTCCCACTATCCGAATTTTTTTGGCCCATGGACCCTAGACACAGCGTTATCGCTCAGGGTCAAGCTAAAAGGTACAATGGTATTTTATTTTTTTTTTTCTATTCTAACAAATTAAACAGCTAGTAATTTTTAAGAACAAAACTCTTTATCCAAATTTTATTAGTTTAATTGAAATAGTTTTTTTGGAGAGATGCTCCATTCTGACGAAACTACAAAAAAAATTATTTTTTTTTATTTAAAAAAAATAATAGATTTGTTCTTAAGATTTTTTTATTTCTTCAATTATGTAAGATGATACTCATAAAAAAATAAATCTTTTTTAAAATAAAAAATTCCCTCGGGATCTGTTTAACCCCGATTGAAAAAACTAAAATTTTTTATTTTTTTATTCCTAAAATTTGGTTGACAAAAATTGGCGCTAATTCGGTGATTAATTGGATTTAAAAAAAAAAATGTGACGTTTTAAATGAAGATTGAAAAATGACAATAATCCGATTCAATAATTGACCGTCAATTGGAAGCAATAAACCCACTGTGGCCTTGTGGCAAATTTTCATTGAATCGTTAACTGATTTAATTGAGGTACGTATTATTATGCGATGTCATACGCATGAATAAAAGACTCTATACTATTACTACTACAAGGAAACTTTCTTGACAGTGAACTAAATCGCGTGATTCGGCCCTGTTCATCATAATCAGACCTAAATGAGCATGAAAAATATTTAGCGAAAAAAATTTATTTTTCACGCAATGACTAAGCTTTCTGATAAAGCGCAATTAATTTTAATCCCCAACATATAATTCCATTATGTAATTAATTGTAATCTACTCATCACGCTGAACTGTGACTAAGCTAAAATTAAAAACTCGTTGTAATAATGAATTACTCTTTGCTTATAAGCAAAGTAATATAAATATTACACTGTTTATTTATAACAATTGTTATTATGATAAAATAATATTTTAATTACTGAAAAGAAGAGCGTAATATTTTAATAATTAAAATTTTTTAATATTCATCTAAATAAATAGCTTTCATCTTTTAACCGTAATTACGAGGTGAATATCCGAGTTATCGATTTTTTTCTTTTGTATTATCAGTAAATCGACGGAATATTATATGATGATTATCACTTGATATTTACTCAGGACACAAAAATCTATATAATTTCATGAATTATTTAGCAGTAGAGGAACTTGCCGAAAGTTAAATATTAATATAAGAGCTTATAATAAAATGATAAATTGAAAATCAATGTCACCTTATGTTTTCATTTAATACAACTTGTCACTTTATGAAACTTAAATAAATACACGCCAACCTTCAACATATATTAATATACGTACACGTATATTAATATAGAAACTTTAATAAACAGAGGTAAATAATTTACAACAATAAATCAGAATAACGAGTTTCATTGTCAGGTCGAAAAAAATATATTTAATATACTTTATATTTCCCTTTCTAAAACAATTGATAAATTAAAAAATTTTCTGTAAATAAATAATGAACATCTTGACAAAGATTTTTTTTATAAATATTTATAATAATCGTCGTTTGTATTGTCAAATAAATGATTAATGATTTAAGATAATTTGTGTTTTATTTATTCTCTTTTTTACTGCGTAAGTTTTTGTATTACCGATCAGTTTTTTATGGATGAAGTATTAATGAATCATTTGTTACATAATTATATTAAAATTTTATTTTCTGATTATCAGACTAAAATTATGTTAATTATAATAGTTAGTACCTGCCTATTATTGACGATGAGGTGATTATTAATGCGCGGTTGTGGTTAATGATGATGATGTATGTCGCACAATACATCTGCAACTTTTAACGTAAGATGATGAATTACAATTGTTGATTGTCTAATTGTCAACTCATTACGTTCTTAATTTTAAATAAATAATTTTAATGACAAAATAAAAATAATAAGATAAATAATTTGTATGTAGAAGTGTCAATTTTTTTCGCAACACAAGATTTCAGATTGCATAAAACATTATTATTTTTCTTTCTTCGTAGGCTATTTGGGAAGGTCACATTACTTGAACTTAAAATGATCGATTCGCATCATTTCTTAAAGTTGTTGCTATACTATTTATATAGAATGTCCGGCGACAAAATAATCGCAATGAAAAAAACTGTCTCAAATATAAAACAGCGTAAAAAAAAAATATTGATTTATGAAGCGGGAAGTTAAAAAAATAAAAATATTATGAATTATGATGATAAATTTAGCAGATATTTAATAATAATTTTTAACAAATAAATTATGGCAAAAAAAAAAATATAAAAAAAATTGACATGTAGAAATTTTGAAAAATTAAAAATGCAATTTTTTAAAAATAGTTTTTTGGGGCAAATTTTTTTATTAAAAAATTCTCTAGTGACTGCTAACTTCAATGTCATAAAAATATTGACTAAGTCTTCACAGATGTTAAAATTTTATCTCATTTAAAAGTCAATTAATGCAATTTAAATAAATTAAAAGCCACCAGTATATGAAAATAATATTTTATTTAAAAGAACATTAGCTTCAAGATACATTTCAAATAATTTAATAAAAAAAATAAATGTTATAAGAAATATTTGTACAATTTCGAAAATTTATAAACCGTATCACCGTCTGCAATTTTTATAAATCAAATAAATTCATTTCTTCTTGAAATAAATAGTCTCGAACCTTTTTCTTTTTTTTTTTTCAATAATAGCGAAAAATAAAACTATCTAAAAAGTGATGATTTAAATTAATAATATTAAAATTAATATAAATATTTTTTTACAGTAAATAAAAACCTACAATTTTAATAAAACAACGGAATACTTGAATAGAAATAATGATTTCACATACGTAATGCAATAAAATATGGTAATATATTAGATAAGTCTGGAAATGACATTCAAGATATTGCATAACATTGAGCAATATGGAATTTATCTATTACCATGAATAAACTTCTCGTTGACCCTGATCTTGACTCGAGTTCTTGGCTTGAGTCAAGATTCCATTAATAAACTCAGCATGGAAATGAATTTGCAAAATAAATAAAACCATCTATACGTTTATTGAAAATAAAAATAAAAAGCAAACAAAATAAAAGGTCGATTAATCGTAAAAAGTTCCAAGGAAAATCATCAGATGTCGTTGGCAGCCTAGAAAGTTCGAAAGCTCGGAAGTAGATCGTGAAAGCTCTCACCTAACCGGGTTGTCTGTTCGGTCAAAAGAGGCGCTATTAGGGTGACTCAGGACGCAAGTGTGAACGAACTACGTAATCCTTACCCCGTGAGCGTGACGTGATCATGAACCACTCGCCATAAGAGTATCGGTGGTGCGAGGGTGAGGGCGCGCTTAAAACCAGAGAGTGCGTGATCAAGGGCACGCGGGCCGGGGGTGTCCCCATCAAGGGCTGAGGGTCGAGTTGAGAGCGTCGCAGGGTGCAACGAACCTTGGACTCTCGGGGACTAGACGGCTGCAAAAGACGGAGTCGAGGTTCCCAGTCATGGAGATACCCGACCCCATAATCCCAGCCGCCCTTGAGATTAAAACCCGTAGCATAGAACAGACTCTTCTCCCACTAGTGAAACAGGTAAGATTTAAAACCGGCAACTAAATCTTACGGCTCACTTTTTATTTTTATTTTTATTTTTACACTTACCGGTGTCTGCATACTTGTCTCTCTCTCTCTCTCTTTCTTACTCTTCACTCGTATCGTTCTGTATTATTATTATTATCATTATTAGCGTCTATTAATAACAATTTTGTGTATTGTGTGAGTGTGTGGGTAATAATATTTATAATGTAAAGACGCAGTACAAGCACGAGAGTTCATTTTAGTTAACGCACTATTTTATCGTCTTGCAGCACCACCACCATAACCTCTGACTTATATCTCTGTGTTTATTATAATAACAATTATTTTATAAATACAATTATGAATTGATGATAATGATAATTAATTCTTCCAAGAAGTTGTTTATTTGCGATAAAAAATTAATGAAAATTAATAGATAGGTGAGTGATTAATTTATTGCTGATTTTTCGCCGTAAGGTACTACAGTATTGGGAATAATTAATAATATTTTCAATTACAGGTGATTTTAATGATTTTTATTGACAAATATAAGGGCATTTAGTGACGTACACGCGACTAGAATGATCAATTATTCTTTGATCCATTAATTTAATAGGTTACAGGGAGAAATAGTTTTAGAGTTTGACAGCTCGGGCGTGCGCTCTGCGTTCCTGCATTTTATTTTTGTGTTTAAAGTTTCGGGCTTTTTTTATCTACTTTCTAATAGAAGATACTTTGCTATTTGTTTTTAAAAGAAAGGTGGCAATTTACTTGAGGAAAGTAGTTATTAAAATTGAGAGAAAATTTAAGCAACAAAACTTTCTGGTAAAAAGCTTTTAGAGTTTATATTTTATGATTATAAATTATTAAAAAGAGGTAATTAATTATTGACAGTTTGATTTTTTAAAACTTTCTTTTTTATTAGAGATTTTAATATATAAAGGAAAAAGTTTTTTTTTCACTTATTCTATCAATATATAATTTTTTTTATTTATTATTTAAGAAAGTAACATTTTTATGTAAAACTTATATTAAATATTCGGAGTTTTGTTTTTTAAATAAATAATATGTGATTTAAAAAAATTATTTTGTAAAAGTAAACAAAATTATCGAGAAATTTTCAAAAGATATATTTTAATTTTTTTTTTTTTTTGATATTAAATTAAATTAAAATTAATGAAGACTTTGTCTGTCGAAAACTTTTTATTCAATTTAAAATAGAACAAATATTTTCATAATCAACATTGAGATAAAATAATAATCAAAAACTTCACATGCACGCATCAAATTTATTTTACACCCTTAAATTCGTCAATTTAACTCTAAAAATCCCGCTGTTTTTAGTAAAATAAATTTCAATAAAATATATAAAAAAAAACCACAATAAATCTAGCCCAGGAAAAAAGTGTATTTGCCCTTACTGATAAAAGAAATTTATTGTGCTTATAAATATTTATCTAAAAATAGTAGCAACGAAATATTGTTTAGCGCAAAGAAAGCTGTTTATCAAAGCGTAACGTCAGAGTTTGATGAGCCATTGTGTGCTGAGAAAACGTACCACAATAAAACTCCTAGTGACATAAACCGCAGGTGTCTAGTCACCGTATTCATCCTCTTCTCCCGTCCGGCTTTATCCCTCGGAGCAACTCGAATCTCCAGCCAGACACACATAACAGATAAAAGCCTGAATGAGCGAGAAAGTAAACCGAGTAAGAGAAAGCACAAGCGAGCGTACACACCCTTCAAATCCACAGGTGCATATCCGGGTGGATAGAAATCACTCCAAGTCCCGAAGTCCCAGCTCTATTTCATTTCATATCAAAACTCATATCGACTGTGTAGTTAAGGTTAAGTACAAATAAATTCAAGGGAAAAGAATGAAAATAAAAAAGTCAAAACAAAATAATTAAATCGTCTGTACTGCGATCGGATGAATGAAACCTAAAAATAGAGCCGACGAAGAAACGTAGCACAAAGTAAAGGAGTTAGCGGCAAATATTGACATTACAAGACTTAAATACATAGTATATAGTCTATCTATCAGAAGGGCGATATATATATACGTAAAAAATAAAAGTTAAATATATATATATATATATATATATATATATATGACAGTAGGTCTGGCACTAGCGGTATTGATTCTCACGGTGAGGATGCGCGTTGTACCTTCTACCCAGAAAGTATATAGCACACATTTTCCCAAGTACGAGTGTACTCAGTAGGTACTATATATGTACTATCGTACTATGTCCTATGTAATATATGTGCATATAGATATATAGACATATAATTTGTTGCAAAGTCTGAGTATTGGATGCCGTGGATACGATTCCTCGTTATCCTCGTCTTATTCACATCGGCGCTCAGTTAGCGGCATATACATCTATCTCACAATGGTGTACGCAGCTCACAACCTTGTTTTAGCCACCCTCCGTCTAGGCTGCAGCACCGTGCTTTTTAACCCCTCAGTCTTCCCTAGGCACTCAGCAAGCTCAGTACCTGCTTTGTATTTCAACTGTTATCCACAATTGAAGTTGGCTTCGCAGTCGTACATACTTTATTATATATATATATATATATATAGATACAAATACTTGCATACAAATATCTAATAACAATTATAATAATAATAATAAATACCTATATATGCAATACGATAGTTGAAAAATAATCCGATGGATAAAATCGCAATGTTGACGAAAAAAATAAATAAAATAAATAACGGTGTAAATATTTGGTAATAAAATTTTTTCTTAGTAAAAATAGTGGGTGGCTGTTAAAATAGTAATTTATTAGAAAGTCAAAAATAGCAGGAAGTTGTTTAAAAAATAGATAGGGGTGAGTGTTACTGCGTGACATATCACGAAGGGTGCAAGTAACATTGAGTTTAAATATATATCGAATCTCGTGACGTTTATTCAAGGCCCATTATTATGTTATAAGGTTTATTTGGCTTAGTTGCACCGACTTACTGGTACTTAGTATTTATCATCCATTAAAGAGTATTATAAAGATTTATGTATTTATATATGTTGATATAACAATAGTAATAAAAGAGCTGGTTGCTGGATATAAATGATAAAATGTGGCCAAAGATTTAACGAGTATAATAAGAATATATATCTGGCTCCTGGATATTGTATTGTTATTGAAATATTCTGTAAATATATTTATATACATCACGAAAGAGCGAGTCTTTAAGAAGAAATAACTCAGCTATAAACTGTAATAATGGATTACTATTTAAAAGTAATAGCGCTCGTTTATCTATTGACGATATTATAATTTTTTGTTTGGATAACTAGCAATTTAATAATTACTGTCAATCGGAAAATCAATTAAGTACAAGTAGTGATAATCGTTTGAATAGATGATTAGATGGTATATTTATTCTGGGAATAAATCAATGTAATTGTGCTCAACAAATTAATACTGTAGTTAAATAAGAAAAGAATTGAGTAAAAGTTCGAGGTGGAGGTGGAGGTGGAGTTTAAGTTTTAACTTGAAGACTCTTTTTTTTCCAACAGTAATAATAAAAAATAAAAAAGAAAGAGATAAGAAATGAATTATTCTGCATAAACGTGACAATATTCAAGGCCGTGCAATTAACTAAAAACTTAACAGAAGGTTTATTTAAATAAAACTGAGACTATTTAGAATTTTTTATTTATTTTCTGGCGCTAATTTACATCTGATATTTACGAAGATAGATATATGAAAATAATATAAATATAAATAAATAAATATATATATAAATAAATGAATATATTTTTGTCATTAATTTTTTACAGTACCAGAAAATTAATCGGACAATATCAATAAGTAGTTTATGTATACTTCATATCATTGTTGCGTGTAAATAAGGCTTGAAGGATAACAAGTCAAATCACTCATTGAATATCAAAAATATAAATAAGCAAGCTTTATTAATTAAAGTTAAATGTATATAAGTTTATCGTAATTAATGAACGAAAATTAAAAAAAAAAAAATGATAGCCTAGATGGTAGAAAAAAGGCAATATATGAAGATTATTAATTAATAATAAATGATAATTATTGTTGTTAAGTAAATTTGAAGTTTGAAGATATCATGTCACGGTTTTGAGTAACACTAGTTCAAAATACGTGATTACCAAAAAAATAATAAATAAATCTATTTACAAGAAGAGTAATCACTGGAGTATATTTGTGAATGCACATATCTATATGTAGAAATGTTGGTAATTGAGAGTATATTTTAATGAAGATTCATTTGGGAGTAATCGTGACAGAAACAATAATATTTGAACAAATTAATGTTAATATAAAGATAAATATAATAAATTTAAATAAGTTGTACTCGTAAGGACTGACTTGCATTTCGTTTTTCGCCGAGACTGATAGAAAACTATATAAAGATAGTCGTAAAGTAAAGTTAAATATATTTGAATTTAAATATAATAAAGCGAACGTCAATATATGAACTGGAGCAACTGTTAAAACTTTAAACGAGGGCTGTAAAAAGAAGAAACTGAAGAAAAATAGTTAAATAAAAAAGCGTATATAGAACAAAGAAATATCGCATTAAAAATGTACGAAGGAGGAATTACTACTGATCAGCAGGTATGGCTCTTTGTTCTTACGCGCTCAATAGTTGTGCATGTCCGTTTGTTTATCTGCATTTATATTATATTATATAAACGCAGCCTGACTTTCATGTTTCGAAAGTATGTGTTTCTTTTATTATGGTATTGATATTAATACTGTTCGTTTATATCACCAGGTCTGCGTTTACTTTAATCATCTTCATACAAATCATGTCCTATGTTTTTGTAAGCCATTCTTTTATTCATTCTTTTTATGCTCACTTTTATATTGGGTCGCATTATTCATATATTTCTGGGGAAGTAGATATCATAGTTGCGCTAGCTATTGCAATGGGTATGACCTTTCACTATAAAAAAAAATAATGTTATTTTTTTGCAGTAAATTTTATTTTTTTGGACAAATTAAAAATTTTATTTTAAAATAAAAAAAAAATTTTTTCTCAATCACCGAAATTTTGTGCCAAAAAAAATTTTTTCTTAAAGAAAATTTAATTCAATTGAAAAAAGTATTTTCTTGAAAACTATTTACTGATTTTTTCCCTGGAAAAAAAAAAAAAAGTAAATCCTTAAAAAAATTTTTTTTATTCAAACCATTTCCGCAGATTTGCGATAGAAATCTAATTAGCATTGAACAATAATAAATTCAGCATAATCGGCTTAAGCGGAAGAAAAAAACAAATTTTTTGATGAATAATCCGTCCGAGAATTTTCTGAGATTATTTCTCTACAATTTTTTAAAAACTAATTCCAGTATCAAAAATAAAAAAATTACTGTGCATTAATTAATAATCTTTTATCATAACTCCGACTTGATGTTGCAAAAAATCCGGTAACAATTAATCATTCTTTTTTTGGCAAAAAACTAGGTGACCGTGAAAGTAATTCTCGAGATTTTTCACCGTTTATAAAGTTCAACTCTAGTTTATTTTAAATTTGAAAAATGGGGTCACACCAAGTTCAAGCATTGTTTAAATTTCTGGGCTTCAATATCAAAGCCTTTAAAAAAAGTTCAAAAAAAATATGAAAAATTTACTGTGAGTTACTTTTTTTTTTTTTTTTTTTTTTATTCACGACTTTAAAATTCATTTAAAAGATATATAATAAAATAAAGCTCATTAGAATGACAAATGTCGACATGGTAGTTAATGGCTGATAGATTGAATTTTAGAGGCTGTTTCTCGATAAAATCATTTAATCAGTGATGAAATTCTAAAATGAATTGATGCTATTAAATTTTTTATCGAATATTAATTTTGTTTCTAGCGTACACTTTAAAAGGGACATAGGATTTCAGCATTTAAATACAGATTTTACTTGATATACGATACACCTACACTCTCACACACACACAACGGTGATTAAACTGATAACAGTTTAAAAATCACAACTGTTGTTAATTAATAACAATAAACGTACACACCTCAACGCTAGAGCTATGGCCGAACTAGTCAAAGTTCCGGTTATGTATAATACACGTTATAATTATAATTATAATTAATATTTTATTAAATTATCATTGTTATATATGTTTAAATTTAATTGTCATAAGTAATATAGTAATAAGCAATAAATTATAACAATAACTTTTAATATATATCGAACACTATACAATAATAATTAATTAATAATAAATGGATTGTTATTGGGGTGATGATAAAGGTGATTAACGGCGATATTATTTTGTTATTAGATTTCAACGCTGGTATCGCACCGAGAAAGGCCATTATGCTCCGACCGCAGTCTACGTGCTGTGGCACGAGTTGGCCAAGCGGTGAATCTTGCTGTAGAGAGATTTGTTACCGTCGGAGAAACAATAGCAGATGACAATCCTGAAATCAAACAGACCATGTATGACGCTTGTAAAGAAGCTAGAGTTGCTGGTAAATATTCCTTTTTTTTTTGTAAAACCGATAATTAATAACTTTTTTTATTTCATTATTTTAATGAAAATATTTTACACCTTCATTTATTTATTCTTAGTAAAATACTTCGTTATAAATGGGGCATTCCATACCAAATCGACCACTTTTGACACCGACCCTTTTCGATTTTTCTGAAATTTTGGTATCTTTCTCTACCCTATTGAAAACAATTTTCAGAATTTTTTCAAATTTTTTTACCCAACCAAAAAATAGTTATGAGTTATTACAAAAAAACAGCTTTTTTTTTGTTAAATAACTATAACTTTTTTGTAAAATTGACTTTTTGGGATGTTTTTTTTTTCGAAATTTTTGTCTTTTAAATGTACTTTAAAAAAAAAAAAAGTAAAAATAATAATTCGGGTTCTATTCAATGTTTTTTTTAACTTTTTGAAAAAAAACGAAAATTTCGGGATGATTGACATTTTTGATTTTCAATTTTTCTTTTTTATAAAAAACTTCAGTATTTTTTGCAAATTCCCTGAAATTTTCAGAGTGATAAAATTTTTCTTTCTATTTTTTTTTCAGAGTGGTATAACGAAAAACAAACATTTAAAAAAAAATTTTTTTTTTCATTAAAAAAAAAAAATAGAAAGAAAAATTTGACCACTCTGAAAATTTCAGGGAATTTGAAAAAAATACTGAAGTTTTTTATAAAAAAGAAAAATCGAAAATCAAAAATATCAATCATCCCGAAATTTTCGTTTTTTCCCAAAAAGTTAAAAAAAAAAAACATTGAATATGAATCCGAATTATTATTTTTATTTTTTTTCTTTTAAAGTACATTTAAAGACAAAAATTTCAAAAAAAAAAACATCCCAAAAAGTCAATTTTCAAAAAAGTTATAGTTATTTAACAAAAAAAAAAAAGCTGTTTTTTTGTAATAACTCGTAACTTTTTTTTGGTTGGGTAAAAAAATTTGAAAAAATTCTGAAAATTGTTTTCAATAGGGTAGAGAAAGATACCAAAATTTCAGAAAAATCGAAAAGGGTCGGTGTCAAAAGTGGTCGATTTGGTATGGAATGCCCCAAATATTTCATAAAATTCAAGGGTTTTTTTTATTCATTATTTTCCAACTATTGGAATTTTTATTCAAACTAAAAAGATAAAATTTTGAAAGTTTGATAATAAAACTAAAGTTTTGAAAAATAAAAAAAATTAGGTTTATGCAGAGCTTAAATAGAATGCAGGATTTAAATCTCCTTGAATGTAAAATACCTATTCGCCGATTTATTTACTTTCTTTAAAATTTATGGACCAGAATAGAATAAAGTTTGACGGTGCTTGAAATCGAATAATTTTATAAAGATTCAAAACTAATTATCAGCGCAATAAATTGAGATAGCTTCGGCCTCTTGTGTCAGTGTCAAAAAGAAGCATTGAACGTATAGTACTTTAGTCTCTTTTCTTCATACATGCAAAGTACCTCCAAAGTCGGCCACCGAATAGAAGTTCCTTTTTATCAAATAATAGGTATTCCCAGCCCGCATTGTAGTATTGTATGTAGTAGTTTATAGTAGAAAATTATATCCCCAAAAGTTTAATATCCCCTTTCTGCTTAAAGAATACTTCTCAAGTACGAGTAGGGTGACCGACTTAAGGATATTTCGAGCTTTTTTTCTATTCTATTTATTCTTACAGCTTAACATAACTTTACAATCAATACCCTAGAAGGAAAATGAATTTCAGATAAGATAAAGAAAATTACTTCACACATATATTTTTTCTCAAGGTTCACTCTTGTACTCTTGAAACCTCGACTTTTGAGTGTTCCCCCAAATCAATAGGCAATTTACGATCCAAATTCTCCATAATCGGATAAAAAAAATCCTCGATATATTTTTTATGAGGGTTTAAATTAGGGTACAAAGGTCAAAGTTGCCTCTGTTTATTCAAATTGTATAAAAAATGAATAAATTGTCACTTTTTGTGTTTTACGAGCCTGGTAAAGAATTTTTCTTGATCGAAATTTGATTTTTTTTTATTTTTCTATACTTGTGACGATAGCTACACCGTTATAGAAATTTATGATCCTCGATATAATGTCAATATTGTAAATCATAACAATAACCGTGTTAAAGATATGAATAAATAAATTTTTTATAAAAGTTTAGAATGTAAATTTTGGTCGAAGTTTGGAGCTTATAAACTTCAAACAAAAATTAAAACTCCAATTGATACCAAAATATATTTTCCAATATTGTGCCATTTATTATTTATTGAGAAAGTTTAATTAACACTTTTAGAGTAAGCTAAATTGGTCACATAAAATAAACATTAATTAAAAGATCCTTCAAATATTTAATTGATATTTGGGTTGAATAAAAAAAAACTTATTTTTAACTGAAAATATTCTAATAAGGCTCATACATAAATTAATACAAATTTCATTAAAAAAAAAAATTATTTGATGGCAAATATTTAATGAATAAATTCACCTAAAAAAATTCAAAAAGCTTGAGATATTTTTTAATTAAAGAAAAGGCGAGTAAAAGTTGCTCGCGTAAAAGTATTTCGAGCTTGCAGAGAACGCGGAGATGAGAATAAATTTATAACTCGTTTGCAGGTGGTGCCATTGAAAAACTGTGTGAGTGCGCGATGGAGGACAGTTTAACAGATAGAGGATCCGTTGTGAGGGCGGCGAGGTGTCTTTTGGGCTCGGTCACCAGGGTTCTGCTCCTGGCGGATATAGTGGTTGTTAAACAACTGCTATTAGCCAAAGACAAAGTGGCCCGCAGTCTCGGGCGACTCGAAAGCGTTTCAAACTTTACTGAATTCGTAAAAGCATTCAGTCAGTTTGGGGCCGAAATGGTCGAGCTTGCACATTTGACCGGGGATAGGCAGGTACGAAAATTTTTAACTTCAATTCTAACATTATTTGCACTTATTTATCCTCATTACATATGGGTCATGTGCATTTACACTTGATGCATAATTCATTTTCTATCCTCACATCTGTAATGGTAATGTAAAAAAATAATTTTAAAAAAAACATTTGTACGCGAAAACAAAATTCAATTTAAAATTTAAATTTCACATTTTACAGATCAAATTTATCCAGATACGGTATCGCTATCATATTAGATATTTCTTTGCAGAAAGACATATATTTATATTTGTATGTATAAAGAGTAAAAATACTTTATCGAATTGAGCTTCATCAAAAAATTTGCATCAAACTAGAATCGTATTTCATGTAAGAGATATATAACTTTTGCCTCTGCCTGTCTTCAATGTACACGTATACCAAACTTATATGTTATGTAGATCTAGACATAAGTATATATGTTGTATGAACGATAAATTTTATATAGATACACCTACATTTATTTCCAACAAAGCGTCTGCTACAGACATTGTAGGTTAAAGCATTTGTTCTTTTTCTTTTTGTCATAAAAATGACATAGATTTTCATTACAGTACGACTATTTGTTTTTTTTTTTTTTTTTTTTTTTAAATGTCCTTAGTGAAAAGATTTAAAAGTTATTCTATAATTAGTTTGATAAATCGATGTATGCTCTTTAATAAAACATTGAATCAAATATTTAAATTCTAATTGAGATGAAATTTGAATCCATTGATTTTTTTATGCATTCGGACAATTTAACGCTCGCTTCAACTTAAATTGGTGTCGGTGAAAAAATAATGACTTCAAAGAATTTATAAACCAGAAATATGTCACGTAAATATTTTTTAATGTCTAGTATTGATGAAACTTTTATATCTTTGTGCTATTCTACTTAAAAAAAAAAAATTCGTTAAATTTAAGTCGACAATCAGATATCACACTATCTTTAGTTAAATGTCAGTTTAAATTGTGACATTTTCTTGTGCCGCTTGGGGCAATTCACAATCAGAAGAAAAAAAAAAATTTCTTGATGGGATTTTTTTTAATGATTTTTATGTAACAATTTATTTTAATACATTTGTCAATATTAAATTTTATAATTTTAACGACGCAAATTAAAAAAATTTTGAAATTAGTCCGTAAAACTTCAATTTAATTCTAACTTTTTCGTGAAAAGCAAAACTATTTATTCAAGTGCTCTTTTATCCCGTGAAATTTTACAAATAATGACCTTGCATTGAGCAAACAGGGCCACAAAAACTAAAACTTTTATTTTAGTATATAAAAAAATGTTTTATTATTTAAATTTGATAAATAAAAAAGTTTCATTAAAATCAAATGAAAAATCCTTTTTTACGATATTAAAAAACTGATGAAAAATAAAATATTAAACTTATTAAAGTTCAGAGTGCAAAATTAAGCCCCTGATTTCTCTCTATAAATAAATGCGAAAAAAAAGTGAAACGAGAAGAAAGTAAAATGTGAATAAATAAATAGATTAAATTGAAAAAAGAAAAAAAAAAAAGGGCGATTGATGTTTGACTATTGAAAAAGCGAGATTGAAGAGTGATATGAAAAGTAATAGTAATATTAATAGCAATGAATTATTTTTTAGAATGATTTAAAAGATGAAAGACGGCGAGCACAAATGGCTGCAGCCCGGCAAGTACTTGAGCGAAGCACAATGATGCTTTTGACGTCAAGTAAAGCTTGTTTACGGCATCCCGAGTGTACCTCGGCTAAAGAAAACCGAGATACGGTATTTTGCCAAATGAGAAGGGCCATGGACTTGATTCATTATGTCGTGAAGGACGGAGTGCTTGACTGCAATGAATCTCAGTCTTACTCAAACGCACAGGTTTGTTATACTGCCCTGTTATATGTCGTACGTCTCGAGTGTCGAGCTTGTAATTTTGCCTCCTGCTGTCACACCCTCCAAACCACACCCTCTCTCATTAAAGCTCCCATCTTCACAACTATTACTATTCGCCCTCCAGTCGTATTTTTAATTTGTTTAAATTTAAATTTTTAGTATTTTCAATTATTAAAACATCGGATCACATCCCCGGCAATTAACTTTATCTCACCCCGAGTGACGAACTCATGAATTATTTATTTATCTTTTACGTTCAATTTAAAATCTAGGCAATAAAAATTTTCATTATTCCCATTATTACCTTTTATATTACACCTTCAATAGGTGGGTTGAAAAATAATTTTTTTTATTGCCTCGAGATACAAATGGTAGCTCATAATAAAAATTTTTTTACTTTTAATATCTTGTGTCCTAAAAATTTTTATATTTATATTTTTTTTTATTTTTTTTCCTCAGAGTCCTCAGCAACAAGATTGGGACAGCAGTACAGTCAGTTCAGCGCTAAAAAATTTTGAACGCATGGTTGAGACCACTAGAATGACGTTAAATTTACCTGAGTGTAGAGAAACGTTGACTTCAACGATTGACACAGTAGTTGAGAGGACACAAGACTTTACGGATAGCGCGTACACGAGTCATGAGCATCGCGAAAATATTTTACTGCTTTGTGATCGAGTGAAACTTGAACTAAATTCACTTTTGAGAGTTGGCAATAGCATGGTAAGTTTGCATTTTTATTATTCAGTGTTAATATAAAAATTTTAATCATTGATGATAATTTTTATAGCAAAACTATGAAAGCGGACCAACATCACCGAATTCGGAATTAGATCAAGCGGTGTTGGGAGTATTAAAAGCCACACGTGATTTACGGTTGCAATTAGCGACCACGACAATGGAACAGGCTGGTGATCTTGG
Source organism: Cotesia congregata (assembly GCA_905319865.3). Classification (NCBI taxonomy): domain Eukaryota; kingdom Metazoa; phylum Arthropoda; class Insecta; order Hymenoptera; family Braconidae; genus Cotesia; species Cotesia congregata. The sequence goes on from CAJNRD030001124.1 coordinate 19,782,300, forward strand.
ACAAGTTACTAAAGCCGGACAAGAATTAGTATCGACAATTCGTAATCTCGCTTTAGCCAGTGAAATTGACAGATTACAGGAGAGTAGCGATCGATTCCACGAGTACATTGAGCATATTCTCGAAGTAAATATTTTTTTTTTGTTTTTTTATATCAGTAGGATCTATAAAAACACCAAGTAATATCTCAAAAAAAGAATTACATCCTTTTTTACGACGGAGAGCATCAAAAGTCAGACTATTCGGTATTTTTATTTCTTTTTAAATAAAAATGTTGCAATATAAATTTTATATTAGAAGTTAGTAATATTTAAGATATGTACATAAAATTTAAAAAATTTTTTATAATACAAACAAAATTTAGTTAATAATTTACTATTTTGATGTTTGCTATTTTTGAAAAATAAATTAACGAGATCTTTACTTAAAATTAGTCCCAAAATAATTTCTTGTTTTCAATTTTCTAATAAAAATTTTTTAATTTAATAAATAATAATAATAATTTAATTCAATTTATAACGTAGGTGTGTAAATTATTAAGACACATTGCACTGTCAGAATCATTACAAGTATCAGCGAAATTCACCGAAATAAACTTGCGTATTTACGGACCGCAAGTTGTTACCGCAGCTCATACATTGGCTCGTTATCCCACAAGCAAAATAGCCAAAGAAAACCTCGAGGTGTTTGCTGACATGTGGCAATGGCTTATGTCTGATGTGACAACTGTGGCCAAAGACGTGCTAGAGCTCTGTCAAAGTCGCCCGGAAAAGCAAGTTTACATGTCATTACCGCGTCCAGGCGTAAGTTTACCCCTAACGAGCTTTTATTTAAGATCTATGCATTTTTATCTAATTTATTATCTCTCATCCTAGAAACACGGAACAACAAGCAAGCCATTGAAGCCAGTGCGACTAGACAGCGAAGAGCAAGCGAAAATCGCCAAAGCTGGGCTGGAAATGAAGTTGATCACCTCGGAGATGGATGCAGAGACGGAAAAGTGGCAGGAGAGCGGAAACTCACAGCTAGAAGAAAATAACGACATCGTGAAACGGGCAAAAAATATGTCTTCCATGGCCTTCTCGATGTACCAGTTTACACGCGGAGAAGGTGCACTAAAAACTACCCAGGACCTGTTCACCCAGGCAGAGTACTTCGCCGAGGAGGCTAATCGTTTGTACAAAGTCGTGAGACAATTTAGTTACCAGGTCCCTGGTGGCCCCAATAAGAAAGACCTGCTGGAGAATCTCGATCGGGTGCCGACTTATGTCCAGCAGCTTCAATTTACTGTGAAAAATCCGACTGTTGGAAAAGCCGCGACCTTTACTAAAGTTGACAATGTTATACAGGAGACGAAGAATCTTATGAATATCATATCAAAAGTGGTTACTACCTGCTTCGAATGCGCAACAAAGGTAATTTTTTTTTTTTTACTATTATTATTATTATTAATTTTCAGATCCTTGATATTTATGGTTGATAAATTTTCGATAAAAATTAATTTAGCACATATTTAATAATTTTAATAATTTTTTTAGCAAATAAATTCTAGCCCAAAAAAATAAAAAAAAATTGACATGTAGAAATTTTAAAAAATTAAAAATGCAATTTTTTAAAATAATATTTTTTCTAAAAATTTATCAATTATCAATATCTCGCTAGAAAATTTCTTATATTACTAAATTATGAGTTATGCTAATATAACATACTTATTTTTATAAAATAGAAATAAAAATAAGCAAATATTAACAAAGTTATAGTCAAAAATGAATTTAAGTTAAAATCGGAATCAATATCAATAAAAACGGAAATTAGACGTATAACAGAGAAGTTATTAGTACTTATAAGCCCAACGACGGTCTTTAAAATTATGATATACGGAAAACGATTGAGGGTTTGAGTAGTTGAGTGAGAACGGCAATTACCATTTTATTGTTTGTTTCAAGTAACGATTGGACTATTATATTCAATGCAATAATTCCGCAACTTGACCTATATGGGCTCTAAAATTAATTTATACATGTTTCGACGAAATTAAGCTTATTAAAGTCAAGAGTAAATACCTTTTCAACTGTAAATTCACTTTGAAAAAGTTCACCAATTAGAAGAGTTTTGATTATTTGACTACAAATAGAACATAGGACGTGAGATCCAATTGACGGTTAGAATAACTTTGCTTATCCTGTTGCCCTCGTTGCTTTGTTTTTTGACGTCAATAATTGGAAGCTATAAAAAGACGCGAGTATAAATTGAGACCGTTTCAACGAGATCAGATGTCATTACTTTGGCGCAATTTAAAATTTATAGTTCTGCAAAATTAAGTTATAAATAATTAATTAGAGTTAGTTTCTTGATAAGATACACAAATAAAAAAAAATAATAATTATGAATTAAAAATTGAAAGTATGTTATCATTTTTTACGCAAAGAAGAAAAGATAAATTTATTTTTATGGATTCATACAAAAACTACAATTTTCACGGGTATAAAGATAATCTACTAACATTTTATCGCAACCGGATGAGTATAAATAGTAAAATAATGGAGACGGAAAATATCAACATCTATTTTTCTAGTCCAAATAGTTCTATTTTTCTATTGTTCTATCAGCGTAATTTTTGATAAATGTATAAAAAAATAATTCTAATTAACAAATTGATCAGATTTTATTATTATTATTATTTTTTTTTTCAAACAATTGAATCGAGAATAAAAATACATATTTTTTTTTTTTTTTTTAGTACAATCTAGATTTCCGCGGATTATCAGCCCGAGGGTCTGGTGGATCACCCTACCGAGGAGGTGACAATTCCGGAGATGGAGACGGTACCGGAGTTGGAGCTGATGGCAGCAAAAGTGGATCAGCCCCCGGCAGCGACCCGTCTGTCTGACAGTTTGGTATGGCCCGACGGGCCAAAGGAGACACACGGCGAACACGAGTTTCCTTTTTGTTATTTTAAACAAATCGGAAATTTCGTCATTGTTGTCTTTCCACCATTCAGCTTCCGTCTTCTCAGGCTCCGTTTATTTATCGTTATACCTTTGGGTTATACTCAATTATTAATTAATATTCGATTCGGTATAAATTACATTTAATTCGTAGCTATAAGCAGATAATTTATTTAATTTTTAATTACAATTAGTTATAAGCTGTTATTTATTACTCTTAGTTAATTTATTTTAATTTCAATCAAAATTTATCTGTTCGGTCAATCTGATTAATGTTAACGATTGTTTACTAATTCGAGTCGCCTGCGAGCTACATAACATTCATAAAACTTAATAATTAATGATAATTAGGTTTTTTTAATCATTGTTCACTCCGAGCATGGCTAGATTGACTAGATAGGCGCAATTAGTTTTTAATAAATAGCTATAACTAACAAATTTCACGGGACGATCAGTGATACGACGTCGGTGGTCACATAATAATGATAATGATATTAATAAACGATAACAAACAACAAATTGTAACATTAATAACAATAATTTTTTTGTAATCTGTACAATTAATATTTAACTGTCTTTCAAAGCATAAATGAATTTTTTTTTTGTTTATAAATCTATTGATATTAAATTTCAATATCAATTTTTTTATAAATATACGAGTGAAAAAAAAGATATAATTGAGTTTGTAAAAATTTTTTATTGACACACTTCTTAAATATCAGGAAGATATTTTGTGTATAAAAAGTATAATTTAGTGAAAATAATAAATATTTTTCACAGTAAAAAAAAATACAGATAAAATGGAGTGCTCGGATGTAATATTGTTTTTTTTTTTTATAAAAATACATGTAGGGTAAGAGAACAAACTAATGTATTTCCGGAATTTTTATTCAAAAAAATACAAAATATCTCTTTTGAGGTATTGTTATGTTTAGGTATTCGACTGCTCTACCGAGCTAGCGAGTTTGGTGAGCCAAATATGATGAACGCATTTATTTCATTCCACATTGTCTCGAAATATTCCGAATTACTCTTCTACATTTTTTTTTAAACTGAAAAGTTTTATTTATTTTTAGTTACATTTAAAAATTCTAAAGATTATTTTCTGCCCATTTTTATTGAGCCGCTCCATTTTGTTTGAACAGAAAATAAATTTATATCAATAAATTTTGTCCCTGTTACCCGTAAAAGTAATAGTAATAACCCAAATTTAATGTATTTTATTTTGAAAAGAGCAACTGGATAATAAAATACCGTAGTACTATAAATTGGTCTAGCAAAAAGAAACTAAAAAAACAAATTTGTATACAAAAAGTTGCTCAACTAAAAGTAGCTTAGGACCTCGCGTTACGTAAGCTTAAAAGTAAAGCCGTGGTGGTTGCTATGAATTCTTAAAAAGAAAAGTTACTTTTAACCGTTTGCTTGCTTCCGATAAAATAATGATAATAAAATTAGTTTGTAGATTTATTTGGATGGCGAAATAACAAATCTACACAAATACGCAACACATTGAAATATTTTGACAATTAAATTGAATTTAAAAACTTTCTATTGACTTGAATTTAAAAATTTTAATTGATCAACAATTCTTTTTTGAGCTTTTTATTAATTGATAATTAATTATAATGGAACATTTAACGCATATTATTAGCCGTCCATAAATGGATCTAGTAATTAAAGATAAAATAATAATTTATTTGAATAAAACAGTCATTTAAAAATTAATATATTAATTACTTATATATATATATTTATTGTAATATTATTGTATTGTATTATATAAATTTTGAAAGGCAATCACCGATTATATTAAACGCAAGATTGATTGAATGATAATCAATAACAGTAAAGGGGCAACTCTCATTTTATTGTCTAAGACACCACGAAAACTTAAACTCAAAGTTAATGATATTGTAATAATAATTTTAATAATAATAATAAACAAATATATGAATAATAATGTACATGACGATCAGAGAGCACTAATTAGAATGTCACACACAAATATACACGACCAAGATTTTTTAATGAGACATTTAATGTGAAGTAGAAAAAAAAAAAAAAAAAAACAAATAATGAAAATTATAATTTTTTTCCAATGGATTTAAAGTAATAAGAATTTATATATTTGAATGACGACTGAATTTGAATGATTTAATGAATCAGACGAACCGAACTACTGATTAATTAAAAATGAAAAGATATAAAAATGATAATAAATTATAAAATAATAATTAGTTTAAAATAATTACGAATTTATGTAATTCTGTGAAAGTAGCTGAGCAGCAGTGCCGATTCAAAAATTTTATTTAGATAAAAAAATTATAAATGATAATTAACTTAAATTTACTGAACAAATACAATTGTCTGAGCTTTTTTTTTTAAGACTTTTAAATATTTGTAAGTAAATTATTTAATAACAAATATTTATAATTAACAAGATTTAAATCACTGAAATGATATTAATAATATTTGAATTTTCATGTTTAATATTGTTATTATATGGGTAATTAGTTAGGTCGTTTAATCCTATGGTGCGAAAGTAAATTCACTAGTAAATTTGTAGTTGATCAATAGTTTAAATTTAACTTTTTAGGTACTTTAGTTACTTACTTTTATCTAATCAATTTATAAAAATCGACAAATACACGTTTTTGAACTTTATCTTTCCATAATAACTATTACTTTATCTAATAGGCTGGAAAAAGTTTGATCATTGTAATGTAATTTTGATATTGATTTTCAAAAGTATTTGATGACAATTTTTTGTTTAAAAATCAGTTAAAGGCAAAAAACATAAAAAGTTTAAAAATAATTTTTTCCAGTTAAAAAAAAAAAATTTTGTAATAATGATCAAAAATTTTTTGGCTGATTATAGAAATCTAAACATAAAAAAGTACTCTACATTGTACGGCCTAACGTCTAGATTATTCAAACTAAATATCTCAATTCTTAGCTATCAAAAAATTCATAAACTAAATAAATGTATAATCGACAATGTAAATGAGAATTTGGTAGGGATAGAGTGTAAAATAACTGTAGATTTATTATTTGGAGCACAAATAATTTTCGTATAACTGAGATAATAACTAAAAGCTAATTTTTGAACGTATATAACTATCGATTATTATTTAATAAATTTATCTGCGCATATAATTAAATGTAAATTGAAGCAATAATGAAGCTCACTTTCAAAATGTATGTAAACACAATATACGCTTATCATTAATCGTTTGTAAGTATATAATAAAATAATAATTAATAGATAATCGGTAATTAATATACGATTCGATATTGTGCACCACTCGATTGATTGAATTAGAAAAAAACATTGTTATTATCATTATTTTAAAATCCTAAGGCACTATTATTGATATTTAAAAAGTGACGAATGTGCCTTATAAGTTTTATATGCGACAAAATAGATTTCATTAGATTATTTATTTAGATTATTATTTTACATTCTATAAAATCAAATTCTCGTTTTTTATTTATATAAAACAGTAATAAAAATAATTTTTCAAGTAATATTAATATAAATAAAGTAATAAAAACAAATGAATAATTATTAAATAAAAATCCACAATTTGGAAGCCTCGATTCAACGCAAAAGTATTAAATAAATAATTAATAATAATATTTATGCTAATAATAATAAAAATTTACGTTATTGTTGTGCAGACTGATGAAACAAATGTTTATAAACATATAAATATAATAATAATAAAATAATAACAAAGAATAATTGTAGTAAAATATTTCTTCTTGTTATTATCTATACATTAGTGATATTAAAACAAATATCTGGGGGTATAAATATTTTACGTTTCCATTAGTGCGTAATCGGTTAATGCAAAATAATGTCGGCGAAAGAAGATGAAAATAATAAACTTAAAAAATTAGATGGAAATGTGGATTTAAAATAATGTATGAGATAAAGTTAATAGCTGCGAATTTGAAACTACAAAAAAACACCAATATTAATACTAAAAAAAAATATAATCTTTCACTTCTTCTCTTCTCGTTTTTTCTGTCTACATATATCAATATTAATATACATACATACAAAAACATACATGTATAATATATCAACATGATAACTTAAAAATTTTTATTTCTAAAATTAATTAAAATAAACGCAATACGTAACATCTAGTGTTCATTCTGCATGATTTGTGAAAACTTTCTCTGATAATGATAATAAAAACAAAAATAAATAAATAATTAAAAATCTGTTATTGCAAATTATTTGAATTATTACTTATCCTTTGTATCCCTGTAATTTTTTATAATAAAATATTCTAATGATAATTTTTTTTTTCTGGAAAAATTAATCATTAGACGACTTTTTAAAGTTTTTTATTAAATTTTTAAGAAAATTGATTACAGATTTTAATTTAATAAAAAAAAATAATTTATGAATAATCTTTTATATTATATTAGCCGAATTTGAAAAGTTCAAAGTAATTTTATTTAACAACTAACGAGTTTCTTAAGCGACCGCAAAATTATTCCAATAAAATTTATTGTTAAGCCGAGATTAATTCCAACCGATAAATTTGGAAGACAATTTAAATAAAAAATTATTTCTAGTTCACGGTATCTTCCGACAAATCTACCAATTTGAACGAATTTAACGGCAATTCCAAGGATTTATCAAGATTTAAATCTACTTAACTTTCAGCTCAATCAGATAACATATTTCATGTTATAAAAAAAAGTTTGAAATCTTTTTTTCCACTTTATTTTCTAGCTCAACTCGATAACTTGATACGTACCGATATTTACTGGAGTGTATGCCTGAATTTGTTGCCAAAAATTATTTAAATCAGTAAATCTGTTTAACAAATATCACAATTACATCCATGAGTACTTCGACGTATATCAATATCCTTGATTTTATAGTTCAAGAAATTTTATAATTCAAATCATAAGACAACTTTATTTTCACCGTAAAAATATTTATATTTTCATTATTATTTTTTTTATTATAACCAATTGAATAGCCATTCTTTATTGAATGCTTCATAAATTATTTTTCCAATTACTTACGAGAAATATTCAATAATAATATAACTTAAAAATTTTTAAGTTACAATTAGCTTACAATATTGCGCCTAAGCTTAATTAAATTTTTTCCAAGTACTTGAATATCAAACTTTTTTTTTTAATTTTCAATATTTTTTAATCAAAAATACCTCACAGCAGGACAATCAATCTTTTGACAGCTCTAATAAAATACTCAGTATGAAAATTTCAAAACAAATAGTATATATATATATATTCATGCTAATCATTGTTCGCATACCAATTAATTTGTATCACATCAGTTACAAATCAATATTCCGCCTATTACTTTGAATAGATATAATTAGTTTTACGAATTCAATGACCTCAATTAGTAATTCAAACTCAATATAGACGGTCAAAAATTTCAATATGAGATTATACTTTTAGATATCCCTTAGGAGAGATCAAAAATTGATATGAATCCCATTTACTACCTCGTTTAAAAAAGTAAAATGTAAATTCACTTACTCTTTAACCAAGTAATAAAAATTTTTTATCAGTCAAGTAAAAAATTTTTCAATAAATATTTTGAGACTTATAATTATTAAATTATTTTTTTTTTTTATCTTCATACTTACTTTATTTTTGTAACTAATAAAGTGAGATGGGAACAAGTGGAAGAGGCAGAGTAATTAAGAAAGAAAAAAAATTAGAGAAAAATAAACTAAGCTTTATTCTTTTACATATTATGTAGCAGGCAGTATGAATGAGTAGTCGCACGCCGATGATGTATTAGGATATTATGCCGTAATAATGACACAATTATTAATTTAATTATTATTATCATTATCGTTATCGTTATAATTATAATTACGAATAATAATAAAAAGGATGCAAATTTATGTATAACTGAATACCAGGAAGAGAAGATGCGATTATTAATCCTTGGTTCGCCCGAATAATTATCCGGGTCTTTAGCATTGTGTCTCCCTTCCGAAAAGTGAGTTGCAGCGAAGGGGGACAAGGGATCCCCCGCCGTGCGTCACGTTATAAGTGACATTAATTTATAAAGATTCGTAATTGTTGCCGCGTCGTTTGGCCTCAGTCTCAGCGCTTGCCGATATGCTGCTACGGCCTGACGGTACTTGCCGTTTAAATGCAATATTGCGCCTAAATTTGTGTGGCTTCCTGCTTCGTGCGGTCTTAAACTTGTCGCGTGTTTATACCATACTTCAGCGTCTTCGTCTCGTCCCGCTTGATGCAATGCTGCCGCTGCAGCTACCGTCAATTCATAATTTGATCTTGAAAGCTCGGCTGCTTTTACTTGTTCTCGTGCTGCTTCCGACAATCGTCCTTGAGATGATAGAAATACTCCTGTTCAAAAAATTTATTATTGTTATTATCTATTAATATAAGGAAGAGAATCAGAAAAATTGTCTTCGGTATATTTATATGATAAAATGGATTTTTTTTTTTTTTTTTTTTAATAAATTTAATATCAAATATTTTTTCAAAGTTTTAAATTACTTTCAGCGATAGTTAATTTGTTACAAATTTTCGGTTTGGTTATAAATATAATTTTATTTGTACATATCAATGTCTTTATATAGAAAATATTAATCCGTATAATTGAGCTTTCTCGGGGTTTGATATTTTACCGATCATAGCTAATTTATCTTATAAATGATTGATAGATAGAAATAACATTTTTTAACGGGGATATTTTTTATTTAAAAATTATTTTTATAGTTTAATTTGGTATCATCAGAAAGGTTTTGACTTAAATTTGAGCTTTTTTATGTTTTGGTATATTTTTTACTGATAATCAGTTTTTAATATCAAGTTTTTGGAGTTTTTAATAGTTAATTTTATGAAATTGTTTCGTCAAATTTTCCATTAAATTATTAATAATTAATCCTGTCATAGCAATATCACTTTAAAAATTTATTTTAAATCATCTATATTATTGTGATTAAAAAATTTCTGAGGCAAAATTTTTTTTAATCATAATATAATTTGTAATTCTTGGCATAGTTATATAATTACCTCAGATTGGTATTCATTATTATTATAATGAAAAATAAAATATAAAGAGCTTTTTTTTTTCATTAATAGTATTATTTTATGAAGTAATTGGCAATTATTGTAACTATTTAACAAGTTCAATTAATTAGCCCCATCAAGTAATACGATAATAACAAATTATGATGCACAGTGGACCGAGAATACCAGCAGCAAAAACATTAATTGAATTTAATGAGAGCCCTTGTACGTTAACTTTTAACTTAAATTTTTCACAGAATAAAACACACTCTTATGATAAAATGAAAATAATTTTGACTAATTAAAAGTAAATTTTTCATAGTTAAATTTTATAAATTCTCATAAAATGAATAATTATTTAATTAGCAAAAAATTTACCATAGCGATGATGAACATTCGGATCATCTGGAGCGAGCCTTGTTGCTTTAATAAACCATCTCTCGGCTTCAAGAACTCTGCTCGACTGTAAATTATTAATTAGCATTAGCGTATATTTCAGCGTCTAATGGATGTTTATGTATATTAATTCAATCCTGGATCAGTCATAATAAAACTACTAAATCTTACATTTCTTGCTAACAACTCTCCGTAGGTAATGTGCGCTGGTACGAAATTGGGCTCACGAATTAAACATCTACGGAACCACCGCTCAGCTTCTGCATACTCTTGCATTTTTAGTAGAGTCTCGCCCAACAGATTGTATAGTGTCTAATTAATTCAAATAATATATCATTAAAATTGTACATTGTGATAAGCAAATAATTATGCAATTTTTCTTAATTTTATATACAAATAATAACACCACGCAAAAGTGTAATTTTTTGGGAAAAAAAAAAAAAAAAAAAGTTCTTAATATCTTTCGTACAAAAATTTTCCCTCGTATATCTAGAAATAAAAAATATCTGCTATTAAATTGTTGTTCCGATAAAAAATCCTTTACTCTTAAATTCACTCGCGATATTTCAAACTCAATTTTGAAATAAATCTGTTACCTTGTAAATCGAAGTATTCAACTAGCGTATCGGTAAAAAATTTACTTTAAATGTTAAAAATCATTTTTTATGTTTCAACTCGTGAATTCAGTTGCTATAAACCTTTTTTATGTACTGTAAATATGAGAATCCGTAAAAAAACTATCATACGAACTCGAAAAAAAAAAAAATTGTCCGAGCTGTCATAAAAAATATACTTTGTGTAGTATAAAAAGTATTTACCAGCAAAATGACAGAGTTTACAAGAATTAAATATTTTTCTAGTCAATCTGCAGGTGAACGAAAAAAAATTAGCATCAAACATGTCGGAGAAAATTATAAACTGATGTAAAACTTTTTTTTTCCATTTTTGAATGTCTAATAAAAACATTTAACTATAATTATAATGCAAACTATTTATCCATCAAAAATGAAACGATCAAAGAAATAATTAAGAGAGAATTCAGTCAACTTTCCTTCTTATTAAACGATTCTTTTCTTCTTTGGATTTATTAATGAGTTTTATCTCGAGGTAAATATAAATAAAATATTTAGTAAATTTGTATAAAAAGAGAATTATAATTTTTATAATAACTTAAGTTGTTTTTTTAATCACTAGTACTTAATAAATATTATTGATTATCCGCCATATTGAAGTGCATTATTGAGCGACTTGTTCAGTGAACTAACATTATTTAATTACTCTCTACATAATTTAGATTTTCATCGTGATTGCATAACCCAAATACTCTATTACTATTTGATCGACTCGCAGAACTTTAATTATAATTTATTTTTTCGAGCTCCTAGCTAGTAAATTAAAATATGAATGTTCATTTACTGGCTGTCACCTTATTTTTCCTGGTATTTAATCTCTTGATATTTTAATTATAAATTTTGACTGATTTAGGCGTGACCCAAAAATCTCGCAATTACTTTTTTTTTTTTATAATTATTACCGAGTGTTTTAATTATAAAATATCCTAATATTATGAGAAAACATTTTTTTCCAAAAATATTTTTCATTTAACTCCTAATAAAATAAAAAAAAAAAAAATAAGTAAAAGTACTTGAAAAAGTTTATAAATCAATAAAACGTTGTACAAAAATTATAATTAAAAATAAACGTTAATACCGCTAAGAAACTGTAAAAATACTTTGTTGTAATTAAGTATGAATACAAAACAGTAATTATGATTGAAAAAAAAAAAAAAAAAAAACCAACGCTTTTATTTTTCATTTTACGAATTACTTTTTGAACGTCAAAGACCTTCAAGAGTGCAATAAAAATAAAATAATTAATTTGATGAAAAAAGTATTCAAAATAGTCCAAATCAGGTAGAGATTGAATTTAATAATAAATCTGTGCATGAGTAGCAAATGGAATGGCCTAATCCAACCACATATATATATAATAGATAATAGACATATATATGGTATAAAATATAGGAGGTACTATGCAGGAGCATAACTGGCACATAAACTTAAATTATTGATTAGTTAATTAATCTTGAATAGAGTTGGTAGATTGTTGAGATAAAGGCATAAACCTACTTGTGGAGGATAATAATCAGGTAATGCTTGCAGAGCTTCTCGATAAGACGACAGGGCTTCGTGGAGATGCCCTTCGTCAGCATACAAAGCGCCTAGACGTAACAATGCCTGTATTCTCGATGCCTCGTGGACCCTTTTGTCCTTTAACCCTGCACCATTTACTGCCGCCGCTGTACGTAATATATCCGCAGCTTCGGATTTTCTGCCCACTGATATAAGAGTTACGCCGAGATTTACATAAGCTTCTGCAAATAAACCCACAAGTAAATTTACTGTTGATAAATAAAAATATAAAGTATAACTGAGTTTTAACTGAGAACTCAACAAGTTTTTAAAGTTTAATGATAACTTTTTTAATGCCATATATATTTTAAATTTTAATACGTACGAATAAGTGATGGCCGGAAGTGGATTGCACGCTCGTAACTTAAAATAGCTTCATCGTAATTTCTTCTCGCTTGTTGCAGTATCCCCCTTTTAAATAAAAAAATCACTATCAAACACTTCAATAATTTAATGTAGTTTTGAGAGAACTGAAAACTTTATTTAGTGTATACTTTTTTAATGAGACATTTTAATAGTAAGCTATCGATTTATAAATCTACAAATTCTAAGCTCTTATCCAGTTTAATGACTGGATTTTTTTTCTCATATTTTTCATATTTTATACAGAGTGAAATTTTTTATGCAGAAGATATAAATGTTGCAAGAATTTTAAAAATCGCTTTCATATAAATAGCTTACAGATTGTAGTGAACGTCCGCCATGTTAGGGCGATAACGAAGAGCTTGGATGAACGCTTCTTCAGCTTCAGCGAATCGTCCTTGTGCGCTTAATATCCCACCAAGATTCCCGTAGGCTATAAAGAAGAAAATATAAATAGTTATTAATTTAAAAGTATCTCATTTTTATACCTGACATATATTTTTTTTTTAGTCCAATAGTCTTTTATTTATTTATTTATTTTATTATAACGCTAAAATTCAAACTGAATGCGTGGATTTTATTTAAATACATATTTACTCTGATAACGTAGTTTTAATATTTAAATGCATTTAATGGATGATTTTTTTTTTTTTTTTTTTTGTGTAAAATTGAGAAAATAAAGTATTCATTAAAGGATTAATATTTTAACGAAGTAATATGAGAATATTAAAATTTATAAATGAAAAGCAAGGAGATATAAAAATAATCAGTTCAGAATTAATTAATCTAATAAAACTGTCTGTCTGTCTGTTTTTTAGAAATTTTTACTAAAACGTATAAAATTAATTCTTCTATTTACAATTTACGTCAGGTGAAAATATAAAAATAAATTGGACCTTTGTCCTGGATGATTTCTCAATTGACATTTTTACATCGAGGGACATTAAAAATTCATCGAAAAGGATTATTGCCGACTTTCAATTTTACACATGTCAAAAAATCAAGTTACTTTGAATAGAGCTATGTGAAATTTTATATTTTTTGTGAGATCAATGAATTTTGATCCAAAAATAAATTATTTGTAATAAAAATTTTTATTACTATGAGAATATTGTAACTAAAAAAATAAACTTTTTAGAATTACAAGTCACAATTGGAAAAATGAATTATTAAAAAATCCCCTAACTGACCCTTTATCAATAAATATTAATACTTTTTATTGTATATACTTAAATTTAATAAACTAAAAATATTTATAAGTAAGTATATACCTTTAGGCGGATTAACGTGTAGCGCAGATCTATAGAGACTCTCTTCGTCATGCCAGTCCATATTGCGTCTTAAAGTTTTAGCAGCCATGAACCCCAGCAATACGGCGGTAACAACAAGAATCAATCTACCGCATGTTTTAGATCCGTGGCGAACGATCCGATAAGTTTCAGCAACACTGGCGCCGATAGACAGACAGGCGCCGACACTAGGTAAATAAAGTATACGCTCGGCAATGACAAAACCAACGTAAAAGAACAAATTGCTGGCGGGTAAAAATGGAAGCGCTAGGAAACCCAGTGATATGATGACAATGCTGACGGCTGATTTAGTGGTACGGCCAAATGGTGTGTTGGTATAATCGCTGCCAGCGGAGGCATTGGTGAGACCGACACCCCAGCTACCAGATGCCAAACTTGTGTGGGAAGAATGCAGGATCGGTTTAACTGTTGAACAGCAGCAATCATTGCTGTCGCTGTTGTTGTTATTGTTCGCCGCGCGACAGCCTTCGGTGTGACAATTTCCCGACTTTTTTCCATCGCAGACCGAGCACTTTGAGGAGGCGCGCTGGTATGATCCTATTTTCTCCATCGTTCGGTTGCGTACGTAAACTTCATTTGAATTAAAGTTCAAGTTTGCACTGGAATTGGAATTGGAATTGGGGCTGGTATTGGTATAGTTTTGACCGGAATTCCCGGAGGCATTTCTTGACTGGTGTATCAGCCACAGTCCAGCGCTGGCCAGCCCCACGTACAGGCATATTGACTCAAGATTCCGTGGATCCGTAAGAGTTATTATCCGCGGGATGGTATCCATTGACCAGTCAAAGCTCAGAGTACTAGGACAGAGGAACATACGGAAGCTAGCCGCTGGCAAGTAAAGGAATGTCAAGGCTCGTGTCAGTCTTGATGGATTTCGAGCCGTTGGATTGTCGGCAGTCGCAAATTCCGGGGTGTTGGCATTCCCGATCTTTACTCGTCCGAGTATCACTAGTATCAGGCCGCCCCACAGGATTCCGACGCTCCGATTTCGAGGCCAGTTTTTTTCTCGCTCCTGTAATTTAAAGTTTTGTGGTTTTTTTTTTTTTTTATTTATTTTTAGTTTTTGGTACCAATTAACGAAAAACTTTAGAAAGTTTGCATTCAATAGATGTTTCATTTTATTTTTATGATCATTATAGTTTGTAGTAAAGGTAAACTTTACTCTAATTTCTTCCCCCACATCTACCATCTATAAATTTTTTTCATACATGTATATTTGTAAAATGTATTTTTTTATAAAAATAGATATTAATAAATAAATATGTGTCGAACTTTTCTTTGAATTTTATCTTTACTTGCCACGAGATTGTATGTAAATATTTAATCATTGATAATTACGTTTTATGAAGATGGATAATATTAAAAAAAAAGTAACATAAAATTACAAAATTAGAATGTTAAAAAGTACGACAAGACCGATAAAAGTTAAAGTTTTAAAAAATACATAACTGTATATTTAATGATGTTCAAAATATTGGCATTATTTATTTATTAAGTTAAATAAAAATGTTGTTTGATAAAAAAAATTCAATCACTGCAAATAATTGATATAAATTAAACCAAAAATTATTTTTTAGTTCAAGAATTTTTTTGCTTGTTCAAAATAATCAAGCTCTTCAAAATTTTGTTCTTAGTTCAAGATTTTTTTGTCTAGAATCAAGCTAATTTTTTTATCAGTCTATTCAACAACATTCAATTTCTGAATGCCTTTTTATAGACTCATTAGACTTTCTAATTACAAATTAGTACAAATAATATTGAATTATGACTGTAATATTTCATTTGAGAAACTCGAGAATCAGCACAACTGAACGGGTTGTGCTACTCCTACATATACTCCTGTTTTTGTAAACATTAGAAAATCTTCTGTTCTTTAGGTATGCATAGCTTTGAGTTTAGAGCGAGCGAACTTCAAACCACGAAACTAATTTCTAAACTCAATAAAAGAGAAAGTTTATTAATTAATTATCGAAGCGAGCAAATATTTAGTGGACGTGGTAGGATAGTAAATCAAACGTCGTATACAGTTGTTAGATATTTACACTGAACAGTAAAATGTCCTCTATAGCTCATAGCTGTTCTCTGTGAGGGCCGAGGGAAGAAAGGGAGATAAAGTTATCCGGGTCCGGTGTGTGCATTCATCTCTGTGAGAATCGCCGAAGCGAGTAACGTATAAAGCCATGGCATACCAGTACAGAGAAAACAGCCGGGACTGAGTAGAGTCCAAGCTGGAAATATTTACCTTTTGTGTATTTGACTCGCCATGACAGAACTCCCAGAGTAAACAGAGCGCCAGTGAGGATATGCCGGTTTCCTTGGCGAACGCGGCCAGGAGAGAGGATGTCAGCGCGATGAGAAGCATTAGCGGTGAACGTGTTTGGTCGCAATGTGCCACGTAAGTGAGAAAGCCCCCGAGAGTCAGAAAGCAAGCCAACAAATCAGCCCGTCCGACTATACCGGCGACTGCCTCACTGTGGATTGGATGCACCGCAAACAGCAGCCCTGTGATGGCATGAGACAACCATCGTCCTGGAATAACCTGAAACCGTTCGTATTTGAGAGTGTTACATTATCAGTTTTATCCAGCAAATAAATATCCACTCTTACATTTTATTATCTTTATATCGTCATTTTTATATTTTACGGCAAATATTTACTTTGCTTTTCTTTGTCGTTTTTTGAAGATTTTATACTATCCGGTAATTTTATACGAATTGGATTGTATCGATCTCACAAAGCAAAGTACCGGCAGGCGCTAAATTTTATTTTTCCATCAAGACCAAATCTTCATTATTTTTTACGTTTTTTTTTTATTTAATATAAAAATCTATTTCCGGTATTTAGGAAAACTTTTAGAAAGTTGTCTACTCCAGGTAATGCAATTTCCAGTGTTTTCGTAATACCTTTCAGCTTTAAATTTCGTTTTATATTAGTTCCCCATTCGGATAAAATGTTTTTTTTTGTTTGCTAAAATTTCTAAAGCTTTTAGCCACTGTTTTCCAGTTTCAGAATTCGGATTAATTATTCGAACAATATGTAATTGTTAAAAAATTTTGCATACCAAAATATCTCGAGCTAATTAATTTTGATAAAACACTTTGTTACGTCATTACATACAAACATTGCTATGTAACACGAAATAGTTCAAAAGTTTTTGTAACTTTTGTTGATGCTTTTCATCTAGATATGGAACATGAACTGGCTGCTAGATTGAAATTATTCTTGATGTTCAATAAACAGGGATTTTACAAATAATTTATCATGTTAATTAAAATTCATTATTAAATTTTACTAATGAAAATTATAATTAATTATTAATTTACAATAATGATTTTATATTATTATTATTATTATTATTATTATTATGTTTTCAATTGTTGTTCAGTTTAAATTTACTGTGGGTTGAATTGAATGAGGATATTTATAAATTATTAATTTAAAAATATACAAGTAAAGATTAATCGATAACTTTTATCATAAAAATAATTAAATAAATCATTCATCAAGTTAATGAACGAAAATAAACTTCAAAGTTACTGAAAACCAATTATATGATCCGAGATTTTTCTCCCCAAAGAAACAAACTCAAGATACATCAATTTAATTCAAGTCCAGACTGAGCTTTGTTCACAGAAAAAAAAAAATTATTTGAACTGAATAAGATTTATTTGATCCAAAGATATCGTATACTTGGATATGGCCAAATAAATATTTATTTGTGAGAAATATACGATATATTTAAGCTATTTAATTGCGTCAAATAATTGATTTATTTGTTGTCATCAAGATATGATTTATTTGTGGTAAATAAATGATAGTTGACGCAAATAATGCATATTTTTAAATATTAAAAATTAATTGTAAACGATTGAAATTAAAATAAATTGATAAACAAAAACAGTTTCACTGTAAAAAAATCGCACCAAGTCCACGTTCATAAGACTATTAAGAAAAAAAAATTAGTTTTTTCTTTACAAAAAGATATAAAATAAAAAAATTAAAAAACCCAAGTAACCGATATGATTGTTTATGATTTACGGAAATTAAAAAAAATTTTGTTGTAAACTATCTCGTCATATTGTGCATTTCAATTTTTTTAAAGTCCTAGTAAATAAATTTTACGAATTTAATTAAAAGTAAAATATTTCGCAACAACGCACACTAAATACGTTCCAAAATTGTTTTTTTAATTTTTAAATTTACAAAAAAATTTTTTTTAATTTCCGAAAATCATAAACAATCATACCGGTTACTTGGATTTTTTAATTTTTTAATTTTATATCTTTTTGTAAAGAAAAAAAACTAATTTTTTTTTCTTAACAGTCTTATGAACGTGAACTTGGCGCGATTTTTTTACAGTGAAACTGTTTTTGTTCGGATAACATTTAAATACATCTATATCAACTTACAGAAATAAATTATGTTATTTAGAAGAAAAACATGCTTACCGTTTGCGTAACTTATAAACAGGAAGAGATTTTCGTTGTTGTTGTAAATTTAACGTATTCTTGTCATTTATAAGCTTATTTTTTTTATTTGTTTCTTTTTCAGTTATTTTATTATTCGACATTTCGCCAAAATTTACAACGGTTGGTTTTTTTAGTGTAAGTTTCATGAATTACTGTTATAATATATAATTTAGGAAAAAAAAGTAGCGTAGAATTAAATAAAATTTTGCAACCTCAAAATACCGTTCTGCTTACAGTAAACACAGTCGGTAGTCTGGCGCTCTGTTGACAACGGATTTGAACGGAACTTGGCGCCAGATTCTACCGAATCTGTGGATTTATAATTTATTTTATTAGAACAGAAATACAATTAAAAATTCAAATCACCTTTAGACATAATATGGTTGCCTTCAGCTGTAACATGCACTTTTATTGGACGAAGATAATTATTAATATTGAAAATTAAAATTTGTTCAGTTGTATTTTTATCAGGATCCTTTTAAATGATCATTTAAACCGACAGTTAAACAATTAATTAACAATTGTTCCATTGTTTCGATCACTATTATGAATTATTTAAAATTGAAAATTGAAAATTGAGAATTCATACAATAATACGCACTGTTATAAAAAAAAACAACAAACGTTTTTAATGAAAATGACGGTCACTTGAGAGTCAATTCGGGTGACGTCCGAAGAATATGCGCACGCAGTAGTTGAGAATTCAACATTTGACTGGTACCCTCAAAGATGCCGTTGTTTACCATAAACTTAGCATCTTTACCACAAATAAATGATATATTTCTGACTAATAATAAAATAATTCGAGTCAACTGTTATATTTACTTGTACCAAATATATATGGTTGTCACAAAGAAATATTTAAAAAAATGACTCAAATAAATTGATTTATTTGAGACAAAAAATTCTTTTTTTCTGTGTTGCTATTACGGTTATGGTATTTTATTACGTTAACTGAAACGACTGCTGGTGAAATCACAATACAATGAAACAACAAAAGGTCCGATATTAATTAATTACTCTCCGCAATTATTGTTTCCCTGTGTCTGACAGTCGGACTAATACAACAGCAACCGTAATAATAAAATAAAATAAAAGTTTACCTTTCTTGCCACTCGGACCACTAGGCCGGTACAAGCCGCATGTAGAGCTATGTTGACAAGGTGATAACCCTGCGGATTCAAACCGCCGAGCAGATGATTAAGCCGGAATGTGGCCACACACAGCGGACGATAACTCCCGTGTGACTCGCTGTCACGTAAAGGTGTCCCCCAAAAATCGTTTTCCAATAGAGGAAACCATGGGGAGTTCGGCAGCAGGTCTGGATTTGTCAGGATTGCTCGTCTGGAATATTTTAAGAACAGATAAGATATTTATTGTTATTATATTTATTAAATTTAGTTGATCAAAAAATTTATTATTTAAGTTTTTACGAAAAATAAAAAAGCAGCAAAGTTTTACAGCTCTGTAAATTAGGTATAAAGTATATAAAAGAGAATAATTATTGCTATGCTTTAATTAGTTGTATATTCATAAAAATTAATTAGAGCTCCTCTGTTTGAGCAGCAGAGTCTGTTGAAAAGACAATTAAATTATTAAGTTTTAACTTTAGTTAATTATTAATTAACACGGGCAGATTGAGCCATTATTATTTTGTCAAAGTTTTATCAATTAATTTAGTCAATTATTCTTTATCGAAAGTTACTCAGTTTTTATTAAGTTTTATTATAAGTGTTTATCGATTAATTTTTTCCATTAACTTTTAGAATTATACTTTTATTTTTATCAATTTTTTTCTTCATTTTTATAATCCAATTATAATGTCTGGAGTACGAACTATTATTAAGATAATTGTTAATTATCTAATAATAATAATAATTATTATTATTATTATTATTATTATTATAAAATGAGCTTAATTGATTGTGAATTTATATAGATTTTAATAATTGTCAAACTTAAAAATCATTACACATTTAAGTCACAATTTCATTACTTTTAATTACAATTCTACTTTACGGAGCGAAAATAAAGCTAGAAATTCTTTATTTCATAATAATAAATTCATAAGTCATATTCATAATTAAAGTCATAATAATGTATGGCAGTAGAGGACTATAATAATGATGATAATAAAAATACAGAGAACAATATTCACGAGTAAAATCAACAATATGAAAAAGTTGATATCATTGTTTGTGAACATGGAGTTTTTCAAGAACCGGATGCGACCGCAATATATGATATTAAAAGTAAAAAAAGCTTTTATCTATAATTAAAACTGTTTGCAAAGTATTCCTTGAAACGACACAATTTAAAAAAAACCTTTTTTAGCTTTACGGTGCTGTGTTTCGCTATAAAAATAGAACGATAAATCTTTCTACATTGTAGATAATTCATAGTTATTAACGAGAATGTCATACTGGGCAGCTTAAATCTGGAAGTAAATCCGTGATTATCGATTTTTTTGTTACTGGTCTTAATTGTATACCTCGGCTTCGTCGGCTGATTTATTTTTTGAATTTTTATTCTCAGATTATAAAAATTTTTTTTTAACAACAAAACTTTTTATTTAAAGAGAAAAATATCAGTAATTATTCCCGCCGTTATATTTGCAGAAATTACATTTATTATGTAGCCATATTGTCAGTGTAGAAAATTTGTTTTATTATTTTACAGTCTTGAATATTTGACATTTATTAAAAATTCACGAATTAAAATAAATAAAATATTCAACCGTTTCGTGAATTATTTCAGAACTAATAGTAATTTATTCAATTTCATAATAACTATTTTTCTCGAAACTTTGCAGTCAGACAAAAAAAAAAACTAGAATAAAAACACTGTGCCTTTTTTTTTTTGACTTTATATTTTGATGACTCTATTAAATTTTTTCTATACGTACGACAACATTATAAACTGAATTTGTATAGTTGTAAAGATTTTTAAACTTTACAAAAATTTCATTGTAATTTTTGCAGCTTTTACACATTAAAGTGAAAAAGCTTTATAATTATTTTTTATAGGACAAAAGTATGCGCCAATAAAGATTTGTTTTTTATGATTCTGTCTTTGTCTATGGTTATATTGTCGCGGTTTTTGAATGTCGATTGATATTTCATGTTGTGGTTATTTTGTCAGCGAATATTTGATTACTCATCAGTCCTTCAAAACTCCTGTAGAATTGCGGATGAAAATTTTTTTATCGAAAAAATTCTGTAGTCATTTACGGTAAAAAATTTTTCAATAGAAAAATTCAACATAAACTTTTGTAACTAACGCTAATGCCAAATTTTTAGGATTCAATAATATTTCAATTATTTATTTAGAATGAAAGCAACACACCATACTTGGAGTTTAAAAATTTTACAAAAAAATTCTGTTACCGAAAATTTACCTAATATATTCTGCTATAATTATTTATAATTAATTTGTAATTGATATATAAAGTACAACAGAAACCCATGTGAAATGTATATTCCTAAATTATGCTCGGTGTATGCTACACTCCACGGTTATTGATAAACCGAATGCTTCAGAGCTAAAAACAATTATTGATCATATTTTAAGAATATTTTATACGTAATTAATTGAATGTTGCAATAGCGTGCATTTTCGAATAAATAAATCATTTTAAAATATTGAATTTCATATTTATTAAAATAATTTTAAGGCGCGCAGTAGCCTATCGGATCCGGCCCTTGCTTACCAAAGCATTGGACCGGGTTCGAGTCCGGCGTACACCAATTAATATTTGCAATATTTAAGTTTATTATTCTGCTCAGCCCAAGAAATAAAACGAGTTCCAATCTCAAAAGTTTACCCCCTACCGTAGTCGCTCATGACCTTAGTAGTTTATGCGACATAACAAATATAAATAATGCTGTGAAGCGGGAAAGAATAGGAGTTACGGATAATTATTACGTGAAGCGTTCCAACATTCACGTAACAGGATATTTTGGTTGGAAAGGATTGTGGAGAGGATCATCTTAATGTGAGTTTATAGAATATGCGAGAAAAAATTATTAGATAGCTCGGACTAGAATAGAGAAAGAATAAACAAATTAAGAAAAAAAAAAAAAGTATCATGCAATAAAATAAATTAAATAATTATATTTCTTTTTTTTTTTTTAATGATGAAATAAAATATTTTATTTCAATATTTGTTACGAAAATCTCTGAATTCATTTAATTAATTTCCAACTGTTCGAATAATTTAAAAAAAAAACTATTTTAACAGTGATATGTTAATAATTTTTAAAAATTCTAATCGACATTTCAAACGAAAACTCATATCAAAGTAAAATATATTTACGGAGCTCAAGTTTTTCAAATAAAGTAAATATTTATGCAATATCTAGTAGAAAAATATTTTTAATATTTCAAATATTACTTGCTAAGTATTTGCCTGAAGGTGAATTTATTTTCTTTCAACTCAAACAGAGATCTCGGAGTTTAATTTTTCTTTGCTTGTAAACAAAATTATTATTCGATTCTTTTTCAAAGCAACCGGGTTGTTTAAATCTTTTGAGCACCGAAAATGTCAACCTATTTCAGCTTTCATATCGAAATTATCAAAACTAGATGAAATAAAATTTTTCCGTTGAACTGCACAATTGCTATCAACAAACAAGCATTTATTAATAAATAAATTCTCTTGTCTATGTCGTATTGAATTTCAATAAAAATTTCATGCTTGATTAAGTACTTATCAAAGAAAAACAATTATTTTATTTACTCTATTCCGATGGCCGTATAATTTTTGTTTGTGATATAAAATGTAAATTTCGAATTCAACGATAAATTCTGACAAAACATTTCTATCTATTCACAATTAAACAAACAAGAATATCGTTGGAAAAACAAATCTATAATATAATATTGTTTTCAATAAATTTTTTAAATTTCAATTTAATTGTTCATTTTTACACATTGTAAAAAAATAGGTTTTAATTCAATGCACAATGAAAATTTTAAATAATAAAAATCTCTTTAAATTTTTTTACAACGAGACAAAAATTAATTTGATTCAAGAGAAAAAATCTTGAACTAAGAAAATAATTTTGAAAAGTTTAATTTTTTGAATCGAGCAGAAAAATTATTGAATTAAGAAATTTTTCTCGGTTTAAGTATACTCTCCTTAATTTAAAATATTTTCTTCTTAATTTAAGAGGATACATTTTTTTAATATGATTTTTTTTGTTGAAAAAAATTGGTTTTCTCTTGAATCAAGTTAATTATTATTTATCAAAGTGAATTCTTAAAATTCAGCTAAATTAAAGCTTATTCATCTTTATTAAATTCTTCCAAGCGAAAATACATTTTAATATAAAATATTCTACATAAAATGTCATAATTAAATCATACTGATATTACATCAATAAAATCGTATAAAAGTTTTTTTTTTCCTTTTACTCATACTAAATCCATATTTCTGTCAGCATATGAATTCCCTGTGGAAGCTAGAAGAAAACTTGTCGGATAAATTCAGCTTTTTTTACATGGAAACTACATTACTTTATAAAAAATTATATTTAAAAGATTTAAGACTTTTCCAGACATATTTTAGTGATAAAATTAAATTAATAAGTAACGCGTTATGATGTTTAATAAAAAAAAAAGAAGCTAAAATGTTGAGAGAAAATAGAAACAAACTTTTAAAATTCATAATCGAAAAATATAACACCACGAGTTAAAAAATGTTGCAAAGAATTATGTTAAGTATCTGATGGGAAAGAAAATTAATAGTAGAATAATTTAGCATTATGTCACTTTACACATGCAAATGCGTGCTATTACATATTTTTATATTAATGTAAGCTCGAATTTATGAAAAGTTATACAACTAACTCATAAAAATGTTTTTACTAAAACTAAATAAATAACCGAATTATCTTCAGAGTTTTTTTTAATTTTCTTTGAACAAAGGATGAATTTTTAAACAAATTCTCAATAAAATAATTTTAGAAAATTTTCATACAATAATTTAGTACCAAGTTTTAGAAAATAAAATAAATTAAAAGTGATTACCTCACTGCAAAGTATTTATGTGTACAAACAATATGGAAATAAATCGTTTCAGTCGTTTATTTAATTAGCGAGCAATTATACAGTGTTCTATTTTCAATATTAAGCCATCCTAATTGACGTCTCTACTCAGATACATGTTGTGTTCACTTGAGCCAACAACATACCAAACACAAACATGGAAATTCTATTGTAATTGAAATTTATCATTTGTTATATTATATATTATATATCACTGAAAGTCATTATCGAATAATTATTTATCAATTTATCATAAAGGAACAAAATTAAAAAATTAAGATAAACAGTTTTAAATCATAATTGACAATTTTT
This sequence comes from Cotesia congregata, assembly GCA_905319865.3. Taxonomy (NCBI): domain Eukaryota; kingdom Metazoa; phylum Arthropoda; class Insecta; order Hymenoptera; family Braconidae; genus Cotesia; species Cotesia congregata. The sequence continues at coordinate 19,807,389 of CAJNRD030001124.1, forward strand.
GCTATCACTTTTAATTGTATACTTCTCTTAATATAAAAAATTTTTTTCTTTAATTGGGTTTATAATTAAATTAAGATATGAAATATGTTGAAACATTTTTTTATCAAAAATTCCTGAAATTCGTGCAAATAGCTATGAATTTTTTTCAAATTTATCTCAATATTCATATAAAAATTCCCTTTAATTAATTTTAATCAAGAGTATAGATACAACTTTTATCCTGATGCTCAAAAGCCCTCAAAAAAACATTGGATATTATCTTTATCTAAAATTCCATGATTTCTTTCAATATTTACTCGAATATTTCCATGAAATATAAATGATCACGAACAAAAAGCTTTTAGCTGCCATATTTTATTTAATAAACAAAAAAATTTGATACAATATCCACGGAGTAAACGGCATTGTTCTATTTTAATAAATATTTATATTTAATTCCTATAAAATTAAAAATGAATAAATATCTCTGAAAATGAAATCAAATGTATAACTGTGAAAATTAACATTCAAAAAGGGACTTAATACTCATATATTATCATGAAATTTCAGCGTTTAAAACAATGACCCGAATACATTGGGATTCATAAAGTAATAAAACAATAAACTCCTCAATAAAGCGTGCACAGTAGGGCGCAAAATTGAATAACAGTAATGAACTTTAATTCCCTTACAAAGAAACAAGCTGACTGACTCTCTGTCCTATTGATAATCAAAAGTAATTCCGAAATCCAGACAATATATATATATATATATATATATATATATATATATATATATATATATAAAATAATAAACCGCCGAACAGGATAGAGAATATTGTCGTCACATCAATCACTCTCATTACTCTTGGCGTATTAATTAATTTCGTCGTATTAATATCCATCGGAAGCATAAATTGTTAATAGTGTAATTGAATTTAGGATCGTGAATGACGACGTGATAGTAAAGTTAAAGAGTCAATTAATAATTGATGTACAAATGTCAGGCATGAAGCTATCCTCACCCACCGGTGCAATATAGCTTCACATTTATAGTGTTATAGACGAATATAGATTTAGCAGTGAGTATGAAATATAGATTGATAATTGGATTTCACATCTCAATTACTGACCTGTCATCGTAAACGAATCCAGCGTGTAGCGTATTGTAATATAGAACAGTGGCGATGAGGACACAGAATATGACAAGGATATCCATGTCACATCGCGAATTTAGCTTCATACAACTTTCCGTTACACAGCTCTTAACTTGTTGCACACTTGTCTCTTCTTCTCAATCCTTATATTTATTTTTACTCCGATTACCATTCCTACAGCTATTCATTCTCTTGATAAATCTTCGATTTTTACTCATCCTTTCCAGTACACAGTACTTTTGTTTCAATAATTTTTTTTATCCAATCAAAATTAATTCCCTCTTACCTTCAATTATTTCCTTCCATCATACAATAATAATAATAATAATTATTATTATTATTATTATTATTATTATTATTATTACTATCTAAAAATACACAAGCATAGAAGTTGAAGTTCAATTATTTCTTTCCATCATACAATAATAATTATTATTATTATTATTACTATCTAAAAATTCACAAGCATAGAAGTTAAAGTTAAAGTTCAATTATTTTTATTGTCATAAAAAATAAAGCTGAGTAATTTTTAAAAAATTACCCAAGATAATAAATACCGTTGTGCATTTAAGGAAGATACTTAGATAAAATAAATTATTTAAAAGTCAGTCGTATTAATTTAAAAGTTTCAGCACTCGAAACACCACTCAAGCTTGACATCAGTGCTGATAATATAATGAAACACTTCATCAATGAAAACTGGAGCTGGTTAATGAGGATAAAGAAGCGTACTAGACTTTATCAAGTTTCAATTCATCAACCAATTCCTTTATCTACTTTAATAATGTATCACTCGAAGTTATAACTAGAATAATAATAATTACAAACCCCTCTTGTAAAATTTAAAAAGACTGCTGAAAATATAATCCCATTCAATATTTTCATCAGCGTAAAAGTTTCAAGTCCACGTACCCTCAATAGTAAGACTCGCACCTTCACATTAAAATGATTGATGCTGGCATGCACTCCGTCCCCACGATTATCCAACCCCCCAGCTCCTCCCACTCACAAACTTAAGATATATTTAATGAGATATTAAAAGTCGAAGGAAAAACACCGTGACAATTGTTACTGATATCGGTTTATATGACGTTGGAATCGTCGCAGAATGGACCAGATGTTATCCCAGCCCTTTTCACCAAGATGCGCACAGTACCAATTTAACAATTCATCTGGTTTATTACTTTCACGCGAATTGTTTACCGGTGATAATTTTTTATTGTTTTTAATTTTGTTGTTGTTGTTGTAATTTGAGTTGTTACCGATAATTATTGTTTTATTATTGTTTAAATAGTTGTGTAAAAAAGTACCGCTTATATTATGGGCATCACAATTCGCAGTATGGTGCATGTTCTAAAATGTGTAATGATGAACTGTCGTGCGCCCCTCGCGAATGCGAGCTTTATACGCGAGAAACGGGCATCGATCCGGTGGGCGCTTGCGCTTACTTGCTTGTAATGTCGCTTCGTCCTTATTCCTTTCAGAGCTTTCTATTTTACTCTATAATATATCTATGTATATATGCCTACGTCTACATACATGTATCAATTCACATTTATGTTAACATATATATATATATTTCTTCTTTTGTATCCGTTAAACTCTTAGTATACAGAATATAATATAGTAAATATGTATAGAAAATAAAGAGGACGAAGGCTTAACGCACCAATATGAAACAATATATTTTATACATATATACATAAGTATATATATATATATATATATATTATTGGTACCCCTTGTGATTGTAGATTGAGATAACGAGTTAATGTCGTCGCGAGAAATGAGAACGAGCAATTTTTCCAATGTCCAGTTTTATAAAAAAAAAAAAGTTATAGGTATGAAAAAAATGATTAATAGTAATTTTTTTTGTGATAATTATCAGAGTAAAAAAATTTATTTTTTAAATATAATAACAATAATAATAGTTAAATATTTATTAATAAAAACGAAATTGATATTAATTAAGTGGAATTGATGTAAATTATAAACGAAAAAAGAAAAAAATATTTAATAAAGCTTCCGATGTCGGAGCGGAAATTTAATGTGATCAATGTAATTGGACAGAAAAAAGAGCGCTACGAAATAGCATTTAATGGGAGATATCATATTTTAATTAAGTTTTTTTTTCCTGTTTTATAGGAAGGAATTTTTTTTATTGAAGCGAAAAAATGTGTATAGATATTGGGGTAAAAATACTCCGATTTACCTCGGGTTAATTTTTATTGGTAGGTTCTTTGTTTTATTATTTAATATCTGTTTTATTCCCGTGATTCGCTGCTAGTAATTAACTCTATTAATTCACGGAAATGAAATTAATATTTTTTTCATGTAAAGTTTTCAGCGGTTTATTATAAATTATTAAACTGGGAGAATTAGTTTTGCACTGCTAATATCTAGAGCAATCAAAAATTTCACGGTATCATTTCAGAAATAGACGTTAGTTAATAATTTATTGAAGGTTGCCGTTCAAGAACGGCTGTTAAAAATTCAACAGTATTTCAAGCGTTAAATCATTAATTCGAATTAGGGTGACTTTTATTAAGGGGGATTTAATTTTTACGGTAATAAAATACATTATTTATTAAAATTAAATAATAAAGTTTTATTAATTTAAAAATATCTTTCGATTAGTTTCATCAAAGTGAATGCTAATCTTCTTATTATTTATTAATATAAAGTATTAACAATTATTCTCCATATTTTAGATGTACCATTTAGTAATTTTCCATTTTACTGGAAGGAAGTAGCTCAGTCAATTTCACTATTTAAGTTAAATAGACATCAAAATCCGATTCAACAGCGTAGGATTAAAATCCCTCTGTTCTGCAGCATCAGCCACTATTCTGATCAAAGAACTTTATACTCCTCTTAAAATTTTGTAATTCCTACTGCTCTTAAGATATTAAACTTTCAAGAGTACAAATCTTTTAATCGATAAAATTTCCCATCATCAAACATCAAACAAAACTGAAAACAATCCTCAACTAACGACGTAAAAAAATTTTTAAAACAAAACAATCCCCTATAAGTCTATTAAACTTTTTACCCACCAACAAAACATTTTATTTTTTTACATTAATTTAAAAAAAAAATACATAAAACTCCTCTAAAAATGGCCAACAAATATAAATATTCAATGCACTAAATAAAATCAATAAGTTCATCGAATGACACAAAAAATAACAGACATCCGAAAATTATTATATTTCAATAAATTATGAAAAGTTTAAATTTTATCTTCAAATACTTAAAAAAAAAAAAAATTGGACGTCAATTATTTTTAGTATCACATTAATATCAATTAATCATTATTCTTTCTTCACAATTTTCTTCTTCAACCTCGGTATCAAAAATTTCTTCTTTGACAATCAGCCCATCTTCACTGGCATTGTCTTTAATATTAGCATCACGTGAATGCCCTTCTTCCTCTTTTCGGGAATTGTTTTTCCTCCCCTCTGTAGCATTAACCATACAAGACATATTTTTATTCATATGTACAGCAGTAAGGTGATGCTCCAATTCAACTTTAAGAGCAAACTCGAGGTTACATTGAGGACAGTTATATGGACGGACGCCAGCGCTATTTTTCTCATGTGAATTATTTTCAAATCTCACTCCTATTTTATTTTCCTTATTCTTATTTTCATTATAAATACTATCGTCTTCTTTTTCATGCTTATTCTCATTTTCATTATCTTCTCCATTTCCTTTATCTTTTTCCTCTTCTTCCTCATTATTAACATCAATATCAACATCAACATCAATATCTTCCTCATCATTACAATTATCATCTTTCTCATTCACACACTCTAATTTAATGGATTTTAATTTACAATTATTTTCAACATTTCTTCGCTCGAAACTTTCACTCACTTTACAATCATTATCATTATAAAAATTATTACCTAAAATAGGTAAACCATTTAAATGACGTACATAACACCTGTTACAAACATTCAATTGTCTTTCATTACTTGTAACGTTGTTTGACAAAGGAATAACAGAATTATTATTATCAAATTCGCGTAAGCAAATACAACAATTAATAATGTTATTTATTAATTCCTTACGATTATTATTATTATTATTATTATTATTATTATTATTATTATTATTATTATTATTATTAATACCATTACTATTACTATTATTATTATCAGTAATTGAAACAGAAGACTGGGGTCGTAAATGATACCTGGCGTGTAATTGACATTCGAATTCGCTAATGAGAGTCTGCCTGCAGACAACACAATAAACGGGCGCATGAGTACTTGCTGCTGTAATACTAGCATTAGAGTTATTAGAGATAAGAGCAGTATTTGTAGCAGTATTTGTAACAGAAATTGTTTGAGTAGTTGCTGAAACGGGAGCTGATGCCATGGTTTCGTGTCTTTGTTGGTACGAATCAATCGCTTCGAAACTGTGTTTCTGTACGTGCTCGATAAAATCTACTTCGCTGTGTAAAACAACTCTGCAGACGGTGCAAACATCGCTCAACTTTATTTTGCAGTGCTTGTCTAATTTGTGCTCTGCCAAAATACCCCCTGTGGAAAATAATTCATCGCATATGTTACATTTGTATCGGCGCTTTCCTAATTCATTCGTCGAGTGGTGGATCCTTGTGTGAGCTTCCAATTCGCTGCGTGAATGCAGTAATTCACCGCAATAACTACAACTTTCTAGATTTTGCGATAATGATTTTGGTTGCTGCTGGAGATTATTTCCTACTGATTCGATTGATAATTTGTGAGCCAGCTTTTTATGGGCGCGAAGCTCTAATTCACTTGTAAAATCCTTTCGATCACAATATTCACAATTATTTATCTTTAATTTTTCATTATTGTTATTATTATTATTATTACTATTATCATCATTATCATTTAAATTATTATTACTTGGACGGTTTATTGTTAATCGTTTATATTCTGAAGGATTTTGTTGACATAATTCAGGTGTCAACTGCTTTCTTTTATGTCTCACCTGTAATAAATAAATTTAATTATTATTATTCATGAAGAAATTTAAAAATAGTTTCTATAATTATTTATTTATTTATAATTTAATATTTATTTAATAAATAAATAAATAATTATATTATCATGCTGTTAAGTAAAGAACTTTAAATTGAAAAAAAAGATAAAATAAAAAAGCAAACATTTTGTATAATAAAACATTTAGAACATTAATGTAAAATATTTCATGTAAGGATATAGTTTGAATTTATAATTTTTAAAAATTGGCTTGAGCACAGTCTTAACCGAAGCATTGCCAATTTAAATAAATAATCATTGCAAATTAATCATTTTTTGGAAAAAAAAAAAAAAAATAGAGTTTACATTTATTCATATTGAATATTAAAATTTATCCAATTAATTTTGTCATTTAATTTAACAAATCATAAATGAAATTACAGAAGAAATAAAGTTATTTTTTAGCGATAAATTAAAATTTTAATGTTTTTATAATTAATTGGTCGATTCAAAGAATAATGAGATGTTATTAATTAAATAACAGATTTTTTTAACATTAATTTCAATTGAACAATATTAATTTAAATTGTTTGATTAATTATTTTTTAAATGAATGAAATAATTAAGTGTTTTATAATAATAATATCAATTATAATTAGTGACGTTTGTATTTATATATATATATATTTTGAGATTTTAATCGATACAATATTATTTCCAATTATAAAATAAATGAAATTTTAAAACATAAGCAAAGCAGGGAAGCTAAAAAGTAATGTGAATACATGAATTTAAATACTGAATTAGTTCCTTTTATCTAAAATTGGGAGACGGCTCACTGATGACAAAAATATAACTTTCAAAGGAAAAAGGGAATAATCTATAAATAAATTCCAAAAGAATTAATATTTTTTTTCTTTGTACAAATTTAATAACTAATTTTACATTAATGATGAAATCAATTGAATTTAAAATTTTACTATAAATGTAAATTTAAAGTGTTTTTTACTTTCCCTATGTTTATAGTTTTACATTAAAATTTTTTAAGAATCAAGATTTTTTTCTTAAAAGATTGTTCAATGCTTAAATAAAAAAAAATTTTTTTTTAATGTTTAATTAACAAATTGCATAGTTGCCGACTGGCATTAATAAATAAATGTCAATAAAAAAAAAGGTTTTACCAACAAAAATGTAAAACAAATAAAACAATACAATAAAAAATGTTTGAACCAAACTCAATAGCTTATAGCAAGAAATATTCGGTTGAATAAAAAAAAAAAAAAAGAAATATTACCTCATCATGTAGTTTAGAATGATTAAAAACATTCTGACAATCGATCATAGTATCAGCTCCGGCAGGAGTTGTAGCAGCAACACCAGTATCAATAGCAGCAGTAGCATTCGGTGAGTTATTGTTATGTATCTGAGCAATGTGCTTGTCCAGCAAAAATTCAACAGTAAAACCTTGACGACAAATCGGGCATCTATAAAGGCACGTCGAGTGGGTTGCCAAGTGTCGCTGTAAATCAGCTTCCGTATTACAATGTACACCACAAAAACAGCATCGTAAAAATAATTCACCGCAAGCTCTGGTTGTTTCTGGTGCAGCTGGACCGATTCGGCCCTTTATCTGAGTAATCCGATCCTGAGCTTTCGCAGACGATAATGATAATGCCAACGACGAGGAACACGACAAATGAGCATTCATCACGTGTTTCATCAGCTCTGTGGAACTTTTAAAGACACTGTCTCTCTCCATTCTATTCTTATCACAACCCACTGTCTCTATCCCTTTTGTGAATCCCGGATTATTTACACAATCCGTACACTGATAAACAGCGCACTCCCGTGTGTGCTTAACAGTTAAATGCACCTGAATGCCAACAGCCGTCTCAAAGGTCTCTCTGCACACACTGCATCTGTACAAGCGCTGCGTGTGCTCCTCAAATGTGTGCTTTTTCAGTGACTCAATGTCTAAATAGTGTCTGTCGCACGCATCACACCAGTACTGGTGCTTTAAAATTTTTTCATCGCTCAGATAGTGCTTTGTCAAGTGATTGACCATCTCGTCCTGGGAGGTGAAAATCAGCTCGCACTTAGGGCAATTTACACTGAATTGCTTCTGGTAATTATTTACTTGCAAATGATGCGCCAGGTGAACGCGAAAGGACTCAAAGTCTTTCAACGCCGCTCCACATTGCCCGCAGAGCAAAGTGCTAGAAGAAAAAACCCCTGCGCTTAAATTGCTGCTATTATCGTTGGATATTTTTTTACCGTAATTAGTTTTTTCTGGCGATTTATCAGCGATAACTCGCCGATTTTCGCAGTGCTCGAGAACGTAGTGCTCAGCATAGACTGCAGGGGATGAGCACGATAACCCACACAAAGGGCATGATAACGTGAATGCTGATTCCGTTGCTGATGCTGATGTGTCATTATCATAGTTATTTATCGGAGCTTTATCATTATTACTGTGATGAGCTCTAATATGCTCGTTTAATAGATTTAATTTTGTGAATTTCATAGCACACGCGCTGTCGACACACGATAACAATTCGTCCTTTATTTTTAAATTAAAATCTTTTTTTTTACGCCGCTTGTAATTGTTATCGGTGATTTTGTTCGGCGAGGACGAAGGACTGAGGGTGCTCACAGCGAGCTCGTGGACAGCTTGGACGTGCAATTGGAGCTGCTCCATGCTGGTGAAGGTGTCTTTGGTGCAATACATACACGCGAGGGTCAGAGATGACCGAAGAAATGACACTGCGGGGGACGATTCGTTTGCCGAGGAGTCTGGTGAGTAGGGCGGTAGCTTGTGGAGAGACGAGGGTAGTGGCGAACTGACACTAGGGGATGAGCCTTCGCTTGGCCACAGAGAACTTCGCTCGTTTTCTGACATTTTTGACGGGAAATTCGTTAGTTGCTGTGACTGAGGACGCTTGTGAGTCTGCATGTGCGATGTTAATGCCGCTGCTGTGTTATAACCACGAGAACACTCGCTGCAGTGATACGGCTTTTGGTTGTCGTGAGTTTTCATGTGGATTTTTAGATGATCGCTGGAATTATTTCATTTTTATTAGCTGGTTATTTATTTAGTCACTTTTTTAGTCAATCAGAATAATTCATGGCGTGTGAAAATATGTGATTAATTTTAATTTAATATGAAAAATATATTTAGAATTTTTTTTTTTGTGAATATCTGATTTTTTAAAAAGTTTTAATTTATTTATAAAGTAAAAAATTGAAAAATTTCTACCATTAAAACTCAATAAAAGAATAATTATTTTTTCTAATAATTAACCACAGCGGATACACAATAAGTTATTTTTAAAAGTTAATTAATATTATTCTCGAATTTTTATTATTTTCAGTAGCATTTTTATTCATAATCCATTTCATTGTTTATTCAAATCATATTATTCATGTATATTTAAAATTTAATTTTTGCAATATTTTAAACATATCCAATATTGAAAATATTTCAATACTGTCTCTCAAATTTATACGATGAATTTACAACTAATAAATTGAATAAATCAACAAACAGCATGTAACCATACATTACCAAATATATGAATATAATATTGACATAAAGATTTTTAAAACATTGATAAAAATAAATATTAAAAAATAAATAGCGGCAAACTACCCTAGGGCCATTTTCTGATTGACTTTTAATTATAAATTTTTATTAATAAAAATTTATAAATACAACAAAATAATTTTATAAAAATACCTTCGTGAAAATGCAGCTTCACACTGTGTGCAACGATATCTTCTGTCACCAGTATGTAATTTTACATGACGATCTCTACTGCGTTTATGTTTAAACAATCTAGCACACCAGCTACAACGGTATGGCATTTGGTCACCATGAGTCTGTTAATTGAAAATTACAAATTAATTAAATTCTATTCGTCAGAATTTAAAAACTAATATAAATGGAGAAAATTAATTAATATATTGAACAATTAATATTAAAATAAACTAGGAAAATTTTAGATTAATTAGTTGTTTAAATTTATTTTTTGTTAAATAAAAATAATGAAAAAAACTTGGAATAAATTATAATTTCTAGTTAAAACATTTTCGTTGTTTATAGTCATGATAAAAAATTACATGACAGAACAAACAAATTATATTTATTAATCAACGTCATAAATATTTATTAAAACAAATTGTTGTGACATTTACCTAAAATTTAAAATAATTTACTGATAAAACGGAAACAAACATTAATTAAAGCATGCATAAAATTTGTTAATATTTATGAATAATAAATTAAAATTATTCCGGAAGACTCGATAAAATGTTACTTTATGAATTATTAAATAAAATGATTCCAGATCTATTTAGTAGAGACAAAAGCGTGTTTGCAATGCTGGTAATTGTGTTAATCGATTTAAAAGTCTGATAATTAAAGCTTACCTGCTCGTGTTTTTTCAGTTGACTCAAGCTGGGAAAAGATTTATCACAAAATTGACATGGGTATGGACATAGCCCAGAGGTGCTGCTGCTGTCAATACCATTTAATTTAACATCAACGTCAGTCTCTGTTTCTGAGGGGAAACTCAGTGATGTAGAAGTCGTACAAGAAGATGGTGTGCCGCCACCCCTCTGCCCATTAAGGCTATCGTCTTCACTGCGCCATGAGTAACTTCCATTCATCAGTCCTTCTATAAAAACCATCACAATTATTAATTACTAATCGTTCATTCTAATTTTAATTAATAAAAAAAATCAATTATCATTAAAGTATCAGACATTTAAAAATGTTCAAGTTTTTTAAATATTTAAATTATTTTTTAAAAAATTTTAATAATTTTATAAAACTTTTTTACATATTTTTTACATTTTTTTATATGAAAATTTGAAACGCGCATTAATACTCGGAAATATTATCATTAAAAATAAAATTCAATTATTACTTTTATAAATGATTGTTATTTCAAACTAAGGGGATTTATAAAAATAAAAATGATTGATTTTGACGCATAATTTATAAATGTATAACAAAAAAAAATAGCGAGTCATACGTCAATCATTCATTTAAGCTATTAATTTTTTTTTTTTTTAATAATAAATACTAACAAAAATATTTTTTTTTAAATTATAAATTAATTAAATATTTTCTAATAATCAATAGCAGAATTTTTAACAATTTTTCACATTGATATGTCACTAAATTATAAAAATAAATAAATTTTCTGATTTTGACTATTTTCAATAATTAAAAAAGTAAAATGTTTCTTGATAAAATAAACTCGATAGAAAATGAAACAAAAATAAATATAAGTGAATTAAAAATATAATAAAAAAAATAGAACTGTAAATTAATTAAATATACATCAATCATAGAGCCAATTAATTTCGATTATTTTCAGTTTTACGATGTCCTTTTGATGCAATTATCACAATGGTTTCATTTGCCATATGTATTGTATCTAATTTTATAATTATTTTGTGGATTTAAATTATGACAGGTAAAACTTGTAATACTCGTTGATAATTTACCGAATTAATTATACATTTGATTGTGATATTCCTGCGGACGATTAATGGAATCATTTGATCTTTCGTTGTTTTAATTTTACATAATTGAATTTATTGACAAATTAATAATTAAAAAAAAAATGTGTAAGGTAAAAGACCCAGTTATTGACACTTGCAATTTTATTTTAATTAAAAAAAAAACAAATCAACTCTGATAAATTAATAATTATAAATTTTAAGATAATTGGTTTTTTGAGAATATTTTATTTTTTTAATTAGAATAAAATTGCAAGTAGCCTAGGCCAGTGTCAATATTTGAGTTTTTTACCTTAAAACAATAAAATAAAAATTAATAATAATAATAATAATAATTAAAAACGGAAATAAAGTTGTTAGACAATTTCCTCATTTATTAACACGAATGTGTAGATATAATATAATTACAAGTTAAAGTTAAGGAGTGTATTATGACACCCACGGTGTAATTTTAAAGATTTTACAGAAATTCATGTAATTTACTGCAATCGCGTGGTCACTTGAATTTTAATCAACAGCCGCCCAACGCAATCGTGCAAACTCCGTTTAATAGTACATTATAGTTTATATATATGACTGTAATAGTAAAGTTCGAGAGTAAAGAGTGCCTCGTGCCTCATATCTCGTTTAAATCGGTTGCATCCTACACCCACTCGCTCTATATACTTTACTTGTTCCGTTGCGTTACGTTACGTACATTTTACATTTTAAATTCATTATCTTCTCACTCCCTCGTCACATCCACTTAATAGCTAACGTAAATGTTAATTTTAATGTTGCATAAACTAGGCGCCACTGAACCAACTACCGGAAATTTACGACTACCGGTTAAAGGATTATTTATTCGAGCAGTTAATAAATAATATTTGCTTTTATTATTCAACAGTGTGTGATTAACTTATCATATTTAAGAATTGTTTATCTTCATTATTATTATTATTATGATAATATGTGAGCATAGTAGAAAATTTTTAAAAAACGGAAATATGCTGGCTCAGCAGTAGCTGAAGGAGAAGTACCGTCCCTCATCTGGGTCTACAGTGTACAGAGTGCTACAACGTAACGGCGCGAACTCGTAATCTCCCTGGGGAGTCTGACGAGGGACTCCAACGTCCCGCTGTCCCAACGGGAGACACATAGGAGACGTTTGGGAGCAATGAGTCACCGAGTCTCCGTGTAATCTCGAAGGGAGACCACCAGGAGACTCGAGGATATTTCAATCGACCGGGACCAACCACTGCCAGTACAATATTCTAGGTCATTGTAAATTTATAAATAAATAATATAAATCCGACAGACACTTCTGATTTTTCTTTTCCAAAATCTCTCTATTATATACATTTAAATAGTTGCTAATAAAAATTATAAATAATTGCACTCGAAAAATAGTATACATTCTAAAGCTTATTTACTTAAAGTAAAAACTAACAAAAACTCAATAATTACAGATTAAAAAATGTTTAAAATAATTTTCTTAAATTTTTTATATCATTATTTTTCTAATTACAAACATTTAAATTATCAGGTGTTTGCTGTTTTGAGTGTCATTCGAAAATGAGTTAACAAGTAGTAAATATCGACGTATTGTTTGACAGTGTTTACGCGCGCACGCAATTATTATTCGAAAGTTTGTATACTCTCACAAACTGTTAAAGTCTTTCATTCTTTTTACAAAAATAAATAAATTTATTATATTTTAAAAATTTTACCTTTTGATCTTAAAGTAAAGATCTTGTCATCTGGAAGTGGTGAGGGTGATAATTCTTTATGCGCTTGAATTTTTTCAATTAAAAATTCTAATCTTGAACTATTTCCTTTAAATAACATTGTTATATTTATTTAACTAATTTATAAATATAGTTAAATTTTCATTCATTCACTTTACACACACTTCATAATAAAAATATACATATTAATTTTGATAATTATCAAAAATACTGGTTAAAATTTAAGAAGGCACCCTCAATAATTTTTCAATTAATTAAAAATACGAAATTCACTAGCGTTGGTAATTATTATTAATTTATAAGTAAAAATAAAAATAAAGTCGCGTGTTGACGTGAACCTCGTGGTAAATCCTTGATTGATTTTAGTTGATACCGCGGTGAGTAAACGGATATCTAGGAGAGTACTTGTTGTCTGAAGACTATAGCGAGTACTGAAGAGGGCTTCCGTTTATTATCAACCCCGTGCAGAGAAGAACCTCTACTCGAAGAACGAGGAACGAGGAGAAGTAGTTTACTACGGAGTTTGCGGACTCATAGTACAGTAGAAGGGACCCACACACCAAGAGGAGTGAAGGTGAGGAGGCCAGGGAGCCCCCTTGGGATACCAGCAACCGCATTGGACGGTAGGCGGGTTCGTGAGCACACACCACCCCCCGCGAGCACCCCTTCTCTATCGGTCGTTTATCTGTCATGTCTTCAGCTCAAAACTTCATCAATATAATTATTCTGATGACTTCTCATCACACTCTAAGCTCCCCAGTATTATCACAATACACCTGGTCCCTGCTCTTACGCTGGCTTTTATCCAAATACTTTTTTCACCCCAACTTTCTGCCAAATTAAATAAAGATAAATTCAACTTAAAAAACTATCACGTCTTGAAATAAAAAAATTTTCGGTTTAGGTATTTACCTGACTGTTGCAGACCCATGCTTAAATCGGTAACAATTTTAATAATTTATAAATATACAAAATAAAAAATTTTTTTAGTTACTAAAAATGATAAAATTTAGTAAAGTTTTTATTTGATGAAAAAAATTTTTCTATCTGTCCTTTTTTTTTTTTTTTTTTTTTTTTTTAATAAAAATTTTATTTATTTTTATTTAAAAAAATTTTTTTTTCTATTTTTTTCTATTACCATAATATTAATATAAAAATATAAAAAGTTGTCATACGTCTGGTACGTTGACTGTCTTAATAATTATGATGAATCATAAAGAATAATAAAATATTTGGGAACCTAAACTCGAGATATGAAGCAAGAAAACAAGTTGATGGAGATGAAGAAGAAGAAATGGAAGAAGAAAGAATGGATAGGTAAAGAAAAAAGTAAACGAGAATGAAAGCCCGAGGTGAAACTTATAAAATGGAAAAGAGTAAGAGATAGAGAGTATATTATGGGGATGCTAGAGTATTCCCATGGGAGATAAGGTAGTCAAGAGCACATGCGCCAAGCTGATTAGTTCTTCCGTCTCACTCGTCGCGAGCAGTACCGGAGCCAGAGGAGACCAACTGACTCCTTTGGGACATGATCCCACTCTCTTTCCTCCCGCTCCGGGATCACGGCTCTCTGGTCCTCCTCCCTTCAGCCACCTTCAGCTCCTACTTTATCCACATCGTCCTCGACTACTCTTGCACCATCCACTCACTTCTGCCGACCCGGGTTCCGTTACCCTCCACGCGCAGCCCTCCCCTGCTCAAAGTATTCCCAGTACAATTCCAACTAGTGGAGACTTTTGCGAGCACATTCGGGAGGAAAATAAAAAAAACATAAAATAATATTAAACTAAAAATAGAAAAAAATATAAAATCAAGAAAACTATTGAGAAAAATTTAACAGTAAGATCTGCTCTTTTTTAATCATATTTCAAATATTTATCCGAGATATATGTATTAGTTTTTTTTTTTAACTTTTTAATACAAATAATGAAAAATTACTACTATTTATAAAAATAATTACTTACAATAACATAATTATTTTTATGTAAATAATTTATTGGAAATATACAATCACGCGAAATGAATTCCTACTTTATTAAAAGTATACAAAAGCCTGGAACAAAAATAAAATTATAATAAATAAAAGAATATTTAATTAATTTTTAATTACAATAAATATCACTTACTCTATAAAATCATCAACATCCAATTCTCGTGCGCGTTTTTTACTCATTCCTTCGAGACGGTCTACTTTGTCACCTTTTCTTGTCATTGTAGTCAATACTTCTGTAATTAATTCCGTGATATCAAATCCCTCTGGTATTGTCTGAAATTCAATAAATTATTGAAATTAATTAAATATTTTTTTTTTTAGATTTATAATAAATAAGATAACGCAAATTATACCATGTTACAATTTTACAATTTTTCAAAATTTAAATAAGTTTGTAAGTGGAGATGATACAAATCTGAATTTTAATTCATTATTTAATATTATAAAACAGTTATGATTTATTAGTATTAAGCTGTAGGGTAAGAATGCTGTTAAAGAATGTCTTTAGTGGTTTATGGCTTTTTAGATAATTACCTCATTATTAAGACTGCAATGAATTTGGTAATTTTTATTGAGTAAAGTTTTCACCGAAGTTGTTTTGAACGCCGCCAGCAATGTTTTATTTTTCCTACCAAACGCTATTCTCGTTAAGCCGTCCCATTCTTTAAAATTAATTGCTGGAGGTGGATTACGTGGTTCAACTCTAACAACACTAGATTCAACTTTTGGCGGTGGGCGGAAATTATTTTTACCAACTTTTAACAGTAAATCAACTCGGGCTAATAATTGGGTGTTGATACTGAGACGGCAATATAAATTATCACCAGGTTTGGCCACTAATCGGTCAGCGAACTCTTTTTGGAACATGAGAACTGCACATCTAATCAAATTAACAAAAATTAATTAATTATCTATAATTATTAAAATTAAAAATAATAAATTACCTAAATATTGGCCTGTGGAGTAACAATTTAGTCATGAGTGGTGATGATATTTGATAAGGTACATTAGCAATACACAGGTCAAAATAATGTAATTTATCAGCCTTAAGTACATCTCCAATTTCTATGTTTAATTTCGATTTGTAAGGAGTACCCTGGACACGTTTTTGTAATTCAGCAACCATACGTGGATCGACTTCGTAAGCAATTACTTTTTTACACCTTTCAAGTAATTTCATTGTCATGTTACCGGTACCGGGTCCTATTTCAATTACAACGTCCGTTGGCCTTACTGCTGCCTTGTCCACCATGCTCTCGATTATCTTGGGGTTCTTCAGGATATGCTGACCAAGATTTGTGTTGAACAAAATACCTATAATTATGTCAAAAGATTAGTAGTTAAATTAACATATAATAATACTTAAGATATTTTTATTTTACTTTATATTATAGATTTTACTGTGGTTCGAATATTCTCTAACGCGAGTGTCTCCAAAGTCATTTAAAATATATAATTAAAATTACATTTAAAAATGGGATAAATTTATGTCAGATTAGAGAATTAACGTACATTAAAAATATAATTAATTAAGTAAAAATATGATTTTTTTTCTTGACATAAATGTATGATCCAAATAATAATCATCTGTCTGACGAATTCTTTTTATATACATATTTTAAAAATTATAAAAACAAGTATAGACATTTGACAATTCTTAAGTAAGTAGCTATAATTTTTTTTGAAGAAAATAAAAAAATATTAAAATAATTTCGTTTAATTTTTTTATTTATTTATTTCTCACAAAAATAATTATTTATTTAAGTATTTGAAAAATAAAATTAAATTGAATATCTGCTATTTTGATGAATTTGAAATTGTTTAAGAGTTAAAAGCAAATTATTAGACATTTTCTATTTTGATAAATTTATTTTCATTGTTATTGTCATCGATATCTTTTTCATTACCTCTAAACAATAAAATAAAAAATTAATTTAAACAATAAAAATATAAAATATGAATTACTAACCTTGTCTTGCTACTTTTTCATGAATCCGACTTTTCTTCTCTGTTTTAACTTTCGGCATTTTTTTTTTTTTTTTTTTTTTTTTTTTTTTAACAAATTATCAACAATTATATTTAAAAAAGTCAAAAACACGTGTGGGTAATAACCTCTCACATACACTTTAGTACTTATTAAAATTTTACTCCAAAAGATAAGACACAAAACAAAAGAAAAATCGCACTGCCATCTATTGAAAATTTAAAAATAATATCCACATGATAAATACGTATAAAAAGTTTGTATTTGCCTGTCACTCTTACTCTTCAACATACATTTGAAATTCTCTCTCTATCGCACTTGTTTAAATTATTTATTAATCATTATTTTCATTCGCCTAAATATAACAAACATACACAAACATATTAGTACATATATATAGTATAGACATATATTTATCAGAGTATTATATGTCTAGTAGGTTACAGAGCATAGTCAAGTCTAGACAAAACTACATTGAAAATCCAGGAGCTGGCGCAACGGTCGTATTTACCAATAAGACACTCCTTCTTCGTCGAAACAACGCTCCGAAGGTAAGTTTATCTTTGTTTAGTGAAAGCTGACGTCTCTTATTATGAGTTTCAACCAATAGGAAACAAGTACGAAATTTACGCAGGAGAAAGAATATTACTGACGTGTCCCCAAAAGTGATATCAAGCACTTTGGTAATTGATGATCATTCTCGAACTTGAAGCGTATTAAATCATATCGTGCGTTTTATTAAAACTAAATACACTACCACCTGAAATTGAGCTATCAGTTATCAAGTAAACAGTTTCTTGCAATATTCAGATTTAATTACTGAAAAAGAGTGATATAAAAAATCATAATAATGGCACCAACGTTGACTTCTTTTGTCAATTCCTTCACCAACAGGCTGTAAGTTATTATTTTTATTCTTATCGTTATCGTTTAAGATTACTAATTATCTATACTTTATATTTGCATTGTAACTGTTATGATATGCTCAACATTCAATAATAATTTACCATATTTTGGTGAATAACAGTTTAATAAAATCATGATGTAATATGAAGGACATTCAGAAACTTTTTGTCTTAGTGGAAAAATACATTTTGACCTTGTCATCGATAAAAAAAAAATAAATTTAATTTAAATAGTCATAATTATAGACATATCTATTCATACGTAAAAAAACAATCCTTATAAATTCACAACGCGTGAATGTAAGGGCCTTATAATCACGCGGTGTGGGTTTATCAGGATTTTTTTGCGTGTGAATAGACACTTTTCATAATTATTGCATTTTATTATTATAATAATTAATTTATTTTGTTTGTAAATAATTACAGTGAAACTCCACTCCGTCAACATCTAAAAAATGTATACGGTTGTTTAGCACTGTCAAGTGTTACCGCAGGAATTGGTTCATACGTCCACATTTACACTGACATACTCCAAGCTGGATTATTGAGTACATTGGGTGCACTCGGGTTGTTGATTGCACTCGGTATGACACCAGACAATGGAAAGAACCAAAAGTTACGACTTGGTTATCTACTGGGATTTGCATTCTTATCGGGCCTTGGTTTGGGACCGCTGCTTGAAATCGTTATCAGCATTGATCCGAGTATTATTGTCACTGCGCTTGTAGGCAAGTATCTCTATATCATTACAAGCTGTTGTACTTGCCGTTACCCGGGTTACATTTATTTTTTTCTTCACAATAGTTTTATGCAAAGTACTAATTTACCAACAACAAATTTAAACCTTCTATATACTGGCGTATTTATTAAATTATAAATTATAAGTTTCAATTTACTTTGACCGATGATTTTAAAACTTGTAATAAGAATTTTTTTATGGTTTCAAAAGGGCAATAGGCCATGATTAATTCAACTCTAGAAATTATTTCTTTTTAATTATCTTCACGGAAATTAATTTAGCAGACATTTATTAATTAAAAAAATTTTTTTAACAAATTGAAAAATTAAAAATGCAATTTTTTTTAAATAATTTTTTGGAACAAATTTGTTTGTTAAAAAAAAATTGTCAAGTGACTTTAATGTCATCATATTATCTTCTACTACTTTTCTAATATTTTAAAACAAGTTTAATTAATAAATAATGATAATCAGTGATTTGTCATAAAAAAAAAAAAAAAAAAAAAAAAAAAAAAAAAATTACATTTCTGGTCATGAATATTCTTGACTAGGTATTAAGTTAAGAATATTCTAGAAACTTGAAAGTATTCCGGTCATCGTTTTCTAGTTAAATCTGTTCAAGCGTATGTACGTAAAAAAAAAATACAAATATGGAATTAAAGATTAGATCATTATCATTATTTATTTTAAACGACATTGCTAGATAAATCATACTCTATCATTGTGACGCATATAAACAATTGATTTAATATTTTATCGTTAAACTTGTTGACTTGTTGTAAATTTTTGATCACGGAGTATGGTATAAATTTATTAGTTTTTTTTTTTTTAGACGATGACTATGCGGTTTGATTTAATCGAATGCCTACTTTATGTAGTTGCTTTAAATAAATAATTAATTGACCCGATAATTTATTACAGGAACAACCGTTGTATTTACTTCCTTCAGTATTTCGTCATTGTATGCACAACGTGGTCAATGGCTTTATCTAAGCGGTACTCTTATTAGTTTGTCAAACATCACCATCATCTTGCTGTTGGCCAACATTTTCCTGCGATCGGCGCTTGTTTACCAGGCGCAGTTGTACCTCGGATTAGCTCTCATGTGTGGATTCATCATTTTTGACACTCAGCTGATTGTTGAGAAATTCCATATGGGCAGCAAGGACTTCATTGGACACTCACTTGAATTGTTCATTGATTTCTTCAGGGTATTCCGATATCTAGTTGAAATCCTTGCCATCAAGGTATAAAAAACTCAAATAATTTAATACATAAAATAATTTTAATGAATGAATAATTAACTGATAATTGATTTGATTTTAGGAGCAAAATAATCGTAAACGTAAGGAGTAATTTAAATCAGGAGTAAGAAGTTACAGCATTTCAATACATAAATCCATGAGTTAGAAGTCTTCATCCTTTTTTTTCATCCTTCATGAGTGTATATATATATATATATATATATATAACTAATTATATACACTTATGTACACGTATACTTACTTCAAAAATCATAAATAATTAAAAAATTAAACTATATTTACTACCAGAAAAAATAACAAATCAATAAGTACTATTTGTTTATAAACATAGATAGTTATATATGAGTAACTGAATAATTTTTAATTAATTAATTAAAAAAAAAAATGATGTCAATTAAGTGGAGAATAAAATCCACACAAGCATCGCATATTTATTTTTGAAAACTGTTTTCAATCTCATAAATTTTCTTCTTCTATCTCTGTTAATAAAATTACACATTATAATTTTTATTATTAAGGTAAATGATAATATTACTTACTATTTACTTTTAAATTAAAAATAAAATCGAGTGTACTATATTTTCCACAATTAAATAAATTTATCAATTATAAATACACATGTTTTCATTTATTTTTCATTTTTTTTCCATCTCTACATTTATAGTTGTTTTGATTATTAAAATCTAACTTCGCTCATTTTGTTTTTTTTTCTTTTTTTTTTTTTTTACATAAAGACAATACATCCACTTGATTATAAAATGAAAATTCCATCTCACACATGAACTCTATGATTAAATGAATATTATTGTAATAATAATTATGTCATAAGATATATAAAATCAAATTTTCATATTTAAAATTATAAAAGAATGGATTGAGTAAAAGTTACACACCAATTTTACAATTGTGAGTTTAATAAATACTCAGGATTATTATTATTGTTTGTCATTGGTATATTAGTCCAATGAAATTAGTAATTAAATTTTTAATTAATATGGTCTTTGACGATCTCGGTCTCGGTCACCGCGTCTACAACAAAATAATTTTGTTTAATTAAATTAATTGTAATGAAAATAATATGTATTTTTTATTTAATAAAAAATATGAACAAATATAAAAAGTTTTTTTTTCTTACCCTCCACCACCACGCATGGGACCACCACGTCCGCGACCTCCACTTCGATCACCACCACGGAATCCACCTCCTCCTCGACCGCCTCTGTCACCACCTCTGTCGCCACCGCCTCCTCGCCCACCTCTGATAATTTAAAAAATCAAATAATTAATAAAAAATATTTTAAAATAAATATAAATAGCTATTCTTGTTCTTAAAAAATAATAAATACCTGAAGCCACCACCACGACCTCCACGATCTCCTCCACGACCACCACCACCACCACCACCACGTCCGCCGCCGCCGCCACCACCACCACCACCTGCTCCTTCCGGTTTCGAGCTTTTGCAGAGGTTGCACTCATCACGCCAAGCGAAGTTGGTGTTGCCACAGTCTGGATTAGGACATCTCCAGTCACCTCCACGTCCACCTGCGCCACCACCACCACCACCACCATCACGACCTCCACGGTCTTCACCGCCTCGATGCTCGTCACGATCGCGTCCTCCGCCAAATCCACCTCGGCCACCGCCACCACCACGTCCTCCACCTCCACTGGGACGTCCACCACCACCGCCCCCGCGATTTCCTTGCCAGTTGCTCTTATGCTGTGCTATCTGGACTTTAATCGTAGAACCCTTGAACTGCTTGCCGTTGAACCACTCAATTGCTGAGTGCGCTGCTGCTTGGTCATCGTAGGTCACTGTTGCTTCTCCTTTGGATTTGCCAGTGCTTTTGTCTTTGTACATCCATATTTTTGGTTTGCCTGTACGTTTATCATTCTGAAAAATAATTCAATGTTCAGTTATTTAATTTTTTTTTTTACTTTTATTTAAATTTGTAAAATTAAACTTTTTGTATAAAAATATTAAATGAATTTTATTTTTTAAAATATATTCAAAAATTATATAAAAGTATTGATATTTAAAGTATATCATTAATAAATTGATAAACAAACCTTGATAAGTCCGATTGCACCGAAATGTTGGCAAATTTCATCTTCAGTAATGTCAGTATTCATCCCAGAAACAAAGACTGTGTCCTCTTGAACGACCATCCTGTCATTGCCGCCATTGGAATCACCGTATCCTCCTGTAACACATTTTATCTTAAATTCTGTCGCAACAAAACTTTTCATCCTAACAACAATTTGATAATCCATTAAACTCTATCACTCTCATTCTACTTTGTACAACTTTTTATTCATGTTATAATTCTTTTTTTTTTTTACTTTAATTTTAAATTATACTCCGCAGTAAAAAGCCGAAATCCATTTAAATGAACGATTTTGAAAATACTTTGTTTTTTTTTTTTTTTAGTTTAAGAAATAATATAATTTGTATGTCTGCTTATTATCTTTATAATTAAAACAAAAAATAAAAATAAACATCGTTATGGAAGTTATCCCTTAATTATTATTACTATTATATATAAAAATAAATATAATAAACATGACCAACTTTCAGCATCTGAAAATATAGAACTGATAATGTTGATCATACACGGTGTTTGGTACCATATACTTATTAACTCTTAATTACTTTTGTTTTAAAATTAATTTATACGCCGCATTAGTATCGGCTGATTATATTTTCAAATAAACCATACTGTATTATATACGTAAAACCTTTTTATTACCACATTGGTATTATTTATGTATATTATTCTTTCAAACATCACCTACCTAATAAGTTACTAACACTCAGGATTATCTTTATTTCATTCAATTTCAATTACTTATTTTATTATAGCTAAATTATTTTTATCACGCGGAATTATTTAAGATAATTTTGAAATTTTAAAAAATACTTTGCGGGAAACACCAATTTTTCTACATTTACGTGTTACTTATTTTTCAACATTCGTAAGCCAAAACTCATTTGAATTAATAACTTTTTTTCGATATTCCATTGTTTAATAAATAAAAAAAAAATTAAAAAAAAAAAAAATAAAACTAACACTAGGTTGCAGCTTAACATATAAAAGGGCTGCGAACAAAATACAAAAACTTTATTATTTTTACTCGTGGGTATTCTTTTGATTCTTTAATTCATCAGCTGCTTCTTCACTTGGTTAATTGATAAAATAATTTTTTTATTAAATTTTAAAATTATTTGGGAAAAACGATGTATAGATCCCCAAGACATATTTTAATTGAATTTAAAAAAAATATTAAAATTTACATTAATTATATTTTGTGAAGTTGAACAACTTCATTTAAAAAAAAAAATGAATCCTATTTAGCAATAGTCTTTCACATAAGGATGCGAATAAAAAAAAATTATACATTTATCCTGAAGAATTTTTTTTATATTAATTTAATTACTATATTTATAAATATTAAAGTTTTTATTTTTAAATTAAAAGCAATTTTTTTTTTTTTTTTTTTTGTAAACTTTGGCTCAACATTATTTATTTAGACAGCAAAAAATTCTGCTGAATAATATAAAATAATTTATTTGCATCTTGAAAATGAAAAGATAAAAAATATTGATAAAAAGGTGAAAGAAAAAAAAAAGCTGTTGATGACATTAATCAATAAGACTGAAAAAATAACGAATAATTGACAGTAATAAGGCAGCCCTTTCATATAATAAAGTGTAGTAACCTCGTATTTTTATTTAAAATTTTAAATATTAGAGTGAATGCGTGAATAGCACCAGACTAGTACAGGCAGTCTGGTGCATTTACCTTTGTTATAACCACCACGGCCACCGCCACTGCTAAAACACAGAAGCAGATTAACCAATGAGACGACTCATGGGGAACAGATTGATAGATTGTTTGATGCGTGGCGATTCATATGCTGGATGCCACCCCTTCTGTCTTCTTGATGTACCACCTACTACTGTCTAAATGTCATCTGACTTTTACATTATAAAACAAATTCTATTCATGATTCAAAGAGTCCATCAATATCCTCCCGTCCGTCGGTCTGTCTGTCTGTCTCATCGTTAGATTCATTTAAATCACATGCATGACTCTACTTATTTATTTCATACTCAATTGATAACGATTTTGAAAAAGATAATATTAACAGCCGGCTGTTTTATTTTATTGAGATCTCAAGTTATAATTATTTTTATCCATAAACTACTCAGTCCGCTAATAATATTTATTTAAAATAAAATAAAAAATTAACTTTAAAAAAGTCGTATGATTTAATCAAATAACATCAATGTGTTGTACGTCAGTACTAAATTTATTTTAATTATTGAGTAAAACGCTGACAAGCCCATTTTATTTTAACGTTGTTTGTTTTATCTCTTTAATAAATTAATTAAATGTTAACGCATTTAGCATGATAGAAGAATAAATATATCGATAAATATTTTTATAATCTCAAGTAAGGATAGAAAGCGTCAGAGTACTAAAAATGTGTAGGGTGTAGGGTTGTTAATTATTTATCGCATTTCATTTATTCTCTCAGGCAATCGTTATTATAATTCATTTTCAACTACTTTATAGTTCAATTATTATTATAATAATGATGTCATTAATGTCCTGAGAAGTGTGTAAAGCTAAAGTTTGCTTATAACAAAATAACTTTACACAATTATTGGATGAATAATAAGATATAGTATAGGTGATTAAAATACCTTGTGAATAGAATGGAAAAAAAGTAATAGATGTACGAGTATATTCGAGTATCTATATATAAAAATAATATACTTATTTAAATGTTGAACCCACCACTAGCATCATCGAATTACGTCAATTTGTCGTATACAACCTTGTTATTATTACCTTTTATGTATATTTATATAAATACCATCAATACCTGTGCGACAAAACCTGTAGGCACACTTACAAACACATTAACGCCCAAAAGGCAGATCAACCATTTGTTATTTTTTATTTTTGTAGATCAATTATTCATTTACTTATTTACTTATTTATTAGGTTTTAAGATTTTATTATTTATATTACTCTGAATACCTTTGTGACAGCCATCGTTTCATTTAGACAGTAATTTTCTTACAGGATAAACTTTATCCTCTTTATTTAATATTTTTCCGCGACGCAACATTTGTTATAATTTGAAAAATAATAACTTACTTGTAACCACCGCCACCTCCACCGCTTGACCGATCGCCGTAGCTACCGCGGTCACTTCCATATCTTCCACCGCCACCACCTCCTTGGCCTTTAAATTATTTTCAATTTAATAAATGGCCGCTCAACTCTCTCAAGTAAATGGACAGTTTATATTTTTACTCCATTTTTATATTGTAAGATTTTAAATGTTGTATTATAGTATAAAAAATTCTACTCTTATTCACTATTAAATTAATAAAAAACTAACAACCCTGCAGTCACTATGTGACTTGTGAATTATAAATAAATAAAATTTTGCTTTATTAAATAATGACTTTTGTTAAATTGCACTGTACTTTTTTAACTATTCACGTTTTTAAAGATATAAGCTCATCCCGATGTTACACTCATCAAGAGCTTTCATTTGAGTACCCACATGCATTTTGATATATTTTTCATATATACATATATATATATATATATATATAAATATATGAAAAATTGATATGGGTACTCAAATGAAAGGTCTTGGTAAGTGTAACACCGGGATGAGCTTATATCTTTAAAAATGTCAATAGTTCACAAAATACAAGGTAATTTCTTAATTATGTTAAATTGCACTGTACTTTCTTAACTACTGACATTTTTAAAGATATAAGCTCATCCTAATTTTACACTCATCAAGAGCTTTCATTTGAGTACCCACATGCATTTTGATATATTTTTCATATATACATATATATAATATATATAAATATATGAAAAATTGATGTGGGTACTCAAATGAAAGGTCTCGATGAGTGTAACATCAGGATGAGCTTATAACTTTAAAAGTGTCAATAGTTCACAAGAAACAAGGTCATTTTTTAATTATGTATCTAGCGATAGAGAATTTTCAAATGCAGCCTAAATATTCATCATCATAAATTGACTATTGGTGAGAATGATATGAAACCTTGAAAAGGCACAAATAAAAGTCACGACCTTTGCAATGACACTAAATTTCACTAAAAAAACCGATTTTATCATATGACTATCCTGGATACAAAATTTTTCTTTTTCTCTTAATAATATACCTTACAAAATTTAATCAATTGTAGGAAACTAGTCCATTTACTTCAATAATTAAATACCGAAATAAAAAATTACCTCCGTATCCACTTCCTCCTGAATTACCACGATAGCTTCCTCCTCCACCTCCACCGCTACTTCCGTACCCGCTGCCGTAATTGTTACCACCAGGACTGGGATTGCCGCTGCTGTGGTTAGCTGCACCAGCTCCGCCGTAGCCGCTTGAGTAATTTCCCTGACCTTGGCTGGGTGAATTGTAATCCTGACCAGCACCACCGTAACCACCGCTGTTGTAGCTGCCGTAGTTACCACCACTGCTTGGAGGTGGTTGACTGTACTGATTGTAGTTGGACGAACCCCCGGTGGCTGGTGGTGGATACGAGGTATCCTGATCACCGCTTGGAGGCGGCTGGCTATATTGGCCGTAGCTCTGCTGCTGGTAGCTCGAATACTCTGTAAAAAAATAAACATTATCAATCATTTTAATTAATTCATGGTTAAATAAAATTTCAATTATTTATAAAAAATATTAATATTCATTTTTCGAATAAGAAGATAAAAAAAATAGATAAATATTTTGGGGCCATTTTGTGTATGATACACATGCATAGGTGCAAATATGGTGGATAATCATCGATCGAAAAAATTGTTTTTAATTATTTGCATCCGTTATTTATATTTAAAAGAATGTTGCTATAAAATACTTATTTATCTGAATGTAAAAAAATACATGCCAAATATTTAAGTAATATATATATATATATATGAGTTTCTGATGCGGTGTATTTTGTGGAATTTACAAGAATTAGCGTGCCTGAAGCCAAGAATGTGAGTAATTAATAAATTAAGTGCTTATGAGTAATTAAATTAATATTATTTGGAGTACTTACGATTATCCGCCATTGTGAATTAAAATTGACTGATGATGATCAGTAAATTTATCAATTAATCTGTAGAAAGCCGCGTAATGGCGGGAATTGATTTACTGATGAGATGGCATCAACACCATACACAAAAAGCGAAAAGGGGGTGAGGGTTCTGTTAAACTACTGATGCTTTTTTTTTCATGCGCACATCTTTAATCTGTTCCAGGTGCGCAGTATTATTTTTACTTGAGTCTAGTTGTTTTATTAGACCGACTTCCGGTTTTATTTTCGTGAAATATTTGAAAAACTGTTTCTATTGTTTTTATGTGTAAGTAAAATTGTAAAATTTACTCACATACGTCTCAAATGTAAAAAATGTAATTATTAATTTTTAAAAATTATGCTAAATGCAAAAAACACTTGACATCATTTTTAAATTTTTAAATAAAGTAATCAAAACGTCAAAAGAAATTTTTTTAAGTTGAAATGTATTTTTTAAAATAAATTTTTTATTTATTATTAACTTTATATTGCAAACACGACTTGTCAATCTTCAAAAATGTTTATTGTTATATAAAATTCATAAATATAAATATTTTTAAGAAAAAATGTAATTATTATAATTATTATGATTAATTTATGATAATAATATATAACAATATTTTTATATTTTGTTTTGTTTATTTGTTTAATAATAATCAATAATAAATTTACTACCAACATAAAAATAATTGAAAACAGTAAATATAGTAGTTATGGTCATTTTAGTCATTTTTATAATTTACAATTGATAAATGACAATACCTTAAGAAAAAAATCAATAAAATGACAAATATTAATTTTATATAAATTATTTATTTATTAAATCTTTTTCAATAATTTTTTATTTAATTATTATTATTAAATTAAAAAACAAAACTGTACCGGAAATAATGTACTGCCAGATGTCGTTAGTTTCAGAATCTGATCTGAATTATCATAAGTGAATAAAAAATGATGATGATGACTTATAGTTTTACTTCCAAGTAGTTGGTAGCAATGTTTAAAAATCGAGGGAAAGCAGCAGCGTTGTAACGGCTATTGTCAACAGACAACAAACTACTAACAACTTCTCACACGCTTTGTTATATATATTAATTATTTGTGTTTATGATATAAATACTCAATTAATTATCTCGGAGTTTTTTAATCAATTATTTAACTCGGAAGAACATTCATTTGGCTTGATAACCACAGAAAGTGGTAAGTTAATATTTTTTGCTCAGTTAATTAAGCATTTGTGGTTAGAGTATTGCACCGGAAAACTTTTCATTGTTATATTCATTTTATAAATTTTCATATCTTTATTTTGTTCAAATAAAAATCTCAAAAAATCAAATAAATTAAAAAAAAAATATTAAAATTATTGAGTGTTAGACTAACTGCTAAAGTTAGTCGACGTTTAATTTTTTCTCATTTATTAAATTGGAACAAAAAAATATTTTTTAAAAATTCCATTTAAAGTTTTTCATGTTTTTTACAAATGAAAATTTTTTTAATTTTTTTGTAATAATTTTTTCAATAATTAATTTTCATGAGTGCTAGAGTAATAATATTTAACAATATTATAACTTCTCTAATTAGCTTTGAAATTTTTGAATATCTTCGAATATTGCGATTGTTTATAAATATTATTGAAATTAGCAATATCTGCTATGTTCAGTGTAATTATGAGTAAACATTTAACTTAACACAAACTTATTAATCATTAAATAACTTAATCAGATGTAAAATATTTTTATTATTATAATTATTGAATTATTCGTTTGAATTTTTTAATAGATCACAATTGATCACTGAAAAGCCAAAAATGTTATCATCGAGTGATAGTGGTAAAGGCGAATCACTGAATACTCCGAAGAGGTTTCAAAAAAAATCATTCAGCGCCCTGAGTGTAAGTTCAACCAAAAGAAATTTATTTAAATCGGATGAACGAGACAAGCATGTTAGCCATGGATCGGAATCAGAATCTGATCTGGGGCCAATGTCACCGCTGGCTGTTACGGATAGCAGCTGCGAAAGTTCACCAGGTCGACAATACGAGTCGCCCTTTACTACACCCGAAAAGTCACCACGTTTTTTAAGTCTCACATGGGATCGACTTCGTCCCGCGTCTTGCACTCGTGATAGCAATAGCTTGTCACCGTTCAGCTCTCTCAGAAGATTAACTCGCAACGCACGCTCGACACCGCGGCGTCGCTTTAGCTTAAACTCACCTAGTAAATCATCCTCGGGCTCGAGCACACCGAGTCGTCGGCCTCTGTTTGACAATGTCATCCCCGAGACACCGAAAGACGCTAACACAAATATTCTCGATGCTTATATAGAAGACGAAATAATTCCAGAGACGCCTCAGAAAGATCCAAGCGATGACACGCCACACAAAGAAAATTATCATGAAGGTAAACTCATAACTCCTCTTGGTTCTGTCTGCAAACAGGCATCAATACCACGCTTACATAGACGTAAGTCTGTTTGTACGCAAGACTCTATTGATGGATCCTCACCGGAGCCTCTTAAAGCTGCCAAATTAGCAGCTACTAAGAGACATTTTAATGAGTCGTCATCGTCGATGCAGAGTGGCCTCAAGTTACTCAAGACTGATGTAAATTACACAATACCTAAAGCAAGAGCTTCACTATTTCCTGAAGAAAAAAGCACACCCCCGCAATTTTCAGCACTTAGTACAAAATCATTTTACAATAGCTCGAGTTGCGTTGATCAAAAACGTCACTCTTTTGGGTTTGGTTGGCGACCTGCCGAAAAAGAAACTAAAAAACGTCACAGTTTGCCGTCCCAGAAAAAATCTGGCTCTCGCAAATCACACTTTGGTCAAATAAATGCTGGAGTAAGACATGGAATCAAAAGACCCAAAATAAAACGTCGTCTTTCTCCCAATAAATCGCTTAGTAAGAAATCCCCTGGGACGGTAAAAAATTCAACAGAAACTACCGACTTACAGAAAATTAATCAACAGAATGTTGAAGTTGACGTTCATGTTGACGCTAATATTAAAAACAGTGACAATATTCACTTAGTTTTCTATCAAGAGCAAAAAGAAAATGAGCCTATGGAAACAAATGTCGAATTAATGGAAGAAAATAAAATTCCAGCGTCGCCAGTACGCGAGGATCCTAACAAAAGATTTTTTAAGACAAATAGAACATTAAAACCGCGTCATGTTGCTACTGTTACTGTCAACGACAAAATTAAATTGAAGGTTTCAGATGGTAAGATTGCTCTCAACCAGAAAAAGAGTAAGCATGTCAAAAAGAAGCCGAGGCTAGAAGAGGCACCAGTGACGATGGACGCGTCTGATTTAACGGTTGACGAGCCGGCTATCGATGGAAAGGCTATTGATAAAGACGTCGTAGATTTGTTGAAAGTGTTGGAGGATGATTGGGCTGATGACGAGTATGATACTATGGAGAATCTAGCGCTGGCTAATGTCAATAATCGATCACCGATTAAAGCCAGCCGTGGTGTTCGCGATGACGGAATTCTTATGTCGCCTGCTAGTGTTCTCAGTTCCATGACTTCGGAAATGAATATTAAGGATCAGGTTGTTCCTAAAGGCCAAGAGAAATCTGAGCCTATAAATTCTGAAGCTAATCAAAAATTGTTTCCTTTGTTTACCAAAGGATACTCTAGTAATGTTGAATTATTTGAGTAAGTTAATTTTAATATTTATATTGATTATTTTTATCTACTCATGACTTATGAGATTATTTTGATTTTAGAGAGGCAAAAAAAACTGGTCGAGGTATAAAACGTCCACATGGATGGCAATTATCGACAAAAATCAATGGTGGTAGTGATCAATATCAATTGGATGTTGGACAGAAACGTTTTGGTACAACACAATGTAATGAATGTGGTGTTGTTTATCAAATTGGTGAACCAGAAGATGAAAATGCTCATTTGATATTCCATAACAGTATTCGAAAATTACGATTCAATGTAAGTTTTTATTTTATTTTGTTATTTAGTCATAATTATGATATTTTTTATATTAATAGTCGATATTTTGTTTTGTTAAAGGGCTGGAAAAATGAACACGTTGTATATGAAGATGAAATTACTAACAGCCGTATTATTACAATAGAACCAAATGACCCTAAACATTGCTGGAAGAAAGTCGAAGAGATCCTTGAATTGATCAATCAAGATTTAGGGTTAAATGATATCGAGATAACTAACTGCACGAATAGAAAGGTAAATATTTACATTTTTAATTTGACTCACCAATTATTTTTATCAGATTAATTGATTGTTTTAATAAATTTATACAGATTTACTTTTACATACGAAACAAGTGTATTGTTGGAGTGCTAGTTGCTGAAAGTATCAAAGAGGCTTACAAAATGATACCTGAACTAATTGATTTAGATTGTTGTGAAGAAACTCCATCGCCTGCTAAATGCGGTGTTAATGTTATATGGACTGCTTTGAGTCATCGTAGACAAGGAATTGCTAGAAAATTATTAAATATCCTTAGGTAAACATTTAATTACATTTTTTTAATATTTATCAATTTAAAAATTCTATTTATTAACTTTTTTATTTTTCTTTCAGATCGCATTACTTTTACGGTTACATAATGACCATAGATGACCTCGCATTCTCAACACCCTCACTTGGAGGAAAAATATTCGCTGAAAAGTACACCGGAGCACGTAACTTCAAAGTTTATCACTAATTATTTTTATTCAAATCAACTTACTCACTTACTTTGAAAAAAAATTTTAAAGTGAGGTTTTTAAATCAAAATAACTTTTTTAATGGATTTTTCATATGAATTCAAGTTGATTTTTATCGTTTTTTATTTATATATATTTTTTAACTAACTTACAATAATTTTTCAAATTTTCTTCGAGCTTTACTATTAATTTATAATATTTATTTAAAAATTACTACCGTGTCATATTTTCAATTTACTATGAAAAATTTTTTTTTTTTTTTATTATATCAATTAGCAATTTAGCTTGAAAATCAAAATACTACGATCACAAATATAAATTACTAAGTAAGTTCTATCCCGTAAACTAACACGTATTTTAATATTAATTTAAACAAGAGATTATTGCTATACTCTCTCTCTCTCTGCTAATCAAATCAAATTGTTTTTAACTGAATGACTTATTTTTGTATTTATATAATTACTTGAATAAAATTAATTGTCAGCACTTGAAAAAAAAAATCAAATGTATTTATACTTATAAATAAATCCAAAATAAAAAAAAAAAAAAACACTAAAAATACTTACTGGATATAAAAATTATATTAAGTAGCTTTATTTATTAAACAATACACAGCTTTAAATACAGTCAAGTGGAAGAAAAGATTGCTTTTGTTAAACGTATTATAATATATATTTGATAACTCTTAACAATTGAGTCTTAAGAAAATTAAGTAGAATAGAAAATAATTATTAAATTTTTATCAACGTCTTGATAAAGCTCGTAAATATAATAAACATAATAAAGAAAGATTATTATAAACATTCGTTAATTTCTGCTAAATAACGTACACAATACTAATACATATACATAAATCTAATTAACACAAAATAATATATGCAAATGAGTGGAAGACTCAGATTATTAAATCTTTAATAATCTATTTTATTAATATATTATAATATTTTATTATTATATATTTAATTATAATATATTAATCCTGAAAAAGTATATCTTTCAAGCATGTTATCACACATTTGTACTTGGTCATTAAGCAGTCTTTAAATAGCAATTGACGAATGTTTGTACTTATCTTCTGTCTTTAAATTAAAAATTTTAGTACAGAAGTTAAACTATAAGTTAAATTTTGCGTAATTAATAAAATGAATCATAATTGTTACGGCCTCGACCACCGCGGCCTCCTCCACGTCCTCCTCGTCCACCTCTTCCACGTCCTCCGCCGCCTCCGAAAGAGTTATTGTCTCCACCACGTTCGCCGCCGTAGCGACCTCCTCCACCTCCACGAGCGTCCATACGTGCTAAATCTTTATCCTGAGCCTTACGCTCTTTCCATGCATCATAACGCTCGCACATTTTAAATAATTCTTCAGGTACTTCCTATTAAACAATTAATTGTTATTATTAAAAAAAAAAAAAAAAATTAATCAATTTATTAATTCAATCTAACTTTATGAAATTACCTGACTAGCTTCTTCTAAAATAGCGATCAGTTGCTTAGCAATAGCCCAATCACCACGAGTAACAAGACTAATACTCTCACCAGAGCGACCAGCGCGCCCAGTACGGCCAACACGATGGACATATTCTTCAATATCACGTGGGAAATCATAATTAAACACAAGCCTGTAAATAATAAATATTAAAAATATTTTTTTAATTACTAAAAATTTTTATTTAAAAACATTTATCTGTAAATACTTACGTGATATCTTCAATATCAATACCGCGGCTAGCGACATCGGTAGCAAGAAGAATTTTTACTTCGCCAGATTTCAAGTCAGCTAGAGCTTGTTCTCTGTCCGCTTGTTCGCGTCCACCATGAATACTTTGTGCATTTACACCGCTAAGAGCAAGTTCACTTGCCAAGTCATCAACTCGCGCTTTTTTACCGAAGAAAACCATTGCTTTGTCTTTTTCTCCCATACTTTGAAAGAAGTTGTGGAGCTAAATCGATAAAATACATCATTAATTAATTTCAACTAAGATTAATGATCGGACTTACGGATCTGAATCTCACAACTTACTTCTTGAGTTTTTTCAGATTCATCAACAATTCTAATTGTTTGTCGCACTGAATGCGTAGCAGCCAAGTCTAGAGAGCCAACGTAAACTTGGATGGGGTCATTCATGTACGACTTAACTAATCTTCTGACTCCGTCGGGCCATGTAGCACTAGAATAAATGAGTTTATGATTAATAAAAATTCTAAAACCATATAATCTATATTATTAAGAGAATAAACAAAATTTTGTGGCCAGTGTATTTTATATGATAAAATGGGTTTTTATGGTTAAATTTGGTATCGTTGGTAAGATCTTGAATTGAAGTTGTGCCTTTTCAAGGTTTCATATTATTTTCACCGATAATCAATTTATTATAATAAGTATTTAGGCTGCATTCGAAAATGCTCTATTTCTAGATACATAATTACGAAATGACCTTGTATCTCGTGAACTATTGAAATTT
Organism: Cotesia congregata; assembly: GCA_905319865.3. Classification (NCBI taxonomy): domain Eukaryota; kingdom Metazoa; phylum Arthropoda; class Insecta; order Hymenoptera; family Braconidae; genus Cotesia; species Cotesia congregata. The sequence goes on from CAJNRD030001124.1 coordinate 19,841,936, forward strand.
TTGAAGATATAAGCTCATCCCGACGTTACACTCATCAAGACCTTTCATTTAAGTACCCACATCAATTTTTCATATATTTATATATATTATAATATATATGTATATATGAAAAATATATGAAAATGCATGTGGGTACTTAAATAAAAGCTCTTGATGAGTGTAACATCGGGATGAGCTTATATCTTTAAAAATGTCAGTATTTAAGAAAGTACAGTGCAATTTAATCTGTTATAGTAAATAAATAAATAAATACCTGGTCATAACAGTCTGACGGTCAGGACGAACATCAATCAAAGCCTTGCGAATTTGAGGCTCGAATCCCATGTCTAACATTCTGTCAGCTTCATCCAGTACAAGATAACTTATTTCGCTGACATTGAGAGAACCAGCCATCACGAGATCATTCAATCTGCCGGGAGTGGCAATCACAATGTTAACACCCTTTTCTACACTGAGGACTTGTTCTTTGCGGCTTCCTCCTCCATACAAGCAAGTGGCTTTGATACCACGGTAGCTGTACTTTTGAACTTCGCTGTAAATTTGCAGAGCTAACTCTCTAGTAGGGGCCATTATCATGACATTAGGACCGACACGTTTATCACGAGGAGTCTCTTGTCCGTCAATGTGAATCAAAGCAGGTAGCAAGAACGCTAAAGTTTTTCCAGTACCTGTTTGGGCAATTCCAATCATATCCTTTCCACTCAGTAAAACCGGCCATGCTTGACACTGAATTGGACTAGGTTCTTGGAAGCCTTGCTTGCGAATCTCGTCCATAATTTCTGGATAGTGACGAAACGCTTGCTCGAATGTCGTCACGGGGTTCGGGACTTTGTTGTTCTCGGGATTCTCAACATCTTCAATCATAACGCGACAGTCTATGTTGTTCTTGGACTGACGGATTCGAGCCGCTTCTTCCGGAGACATGTTAGCGATTTCAGGATCTTCAATGTAGAAATTTTTCTTCAGTGGTTTTAAGTGTTTCCAGCGCTCTTGTTCAAAGTTCTTTTGCTCTTCGTTCACAGCAGCCCAATCAAAGTCACCGAAATCTAAAGGATCACGCTCTTCTTCCTGAGGCTGAGATAATTGCTGTTGTGTATCTGGCTGAGGTTGGTGCCAGCTACGTTGAGTGTTTGATGACCTCTGATAATTTTGGCTTTGGGACTGCTGATAATTTTGGCTTTGAGGCTGCTGATAATTTTGGCTTTGGTTTTGTTGATCGTTATCCCACTTTGCTGAACCGTAAGGTTGACGGTCATCTTGATGCTCATAAGAGTGCCTATCATTTGATCTGGAACCGTATGACTGTCTGTCGTCTTGTCTTGAATCGTATGACTGTTGTCTATCACCTTGTCGAGATCCGTATGATGAATCATCGCTAGTAATATTGTTGATCAATTCCTGTGCCTTTTCTCTCGCCTCTTCACTGCCGGTTATCCTGACTGATGTTCCAATACCATCAGTGCTCTTGTCAATCTAGATTATTGCAACATTAAATCTAAACATTAACTTCTGCGATATTTTAAGGATAAAAAAATTAATTAAAATTAAAAAAAAAAATTACACTGATGTTAGCTCCAGATTGAGCTTGTAGATCCTTAATAGTAGCACCTTGACGACCAATAATTCTGCCAACGAATTTCTGCTGAATTTGAATCGTCACTAAATTTGAGTCTTGTCCTTGACTCCCATAGCTCGCGTTACCACCTCGAGATTCTCGTCCTTGATTATTATTATCACGATTAGAATTTGTCCATTCACGGCGTTGATAACCATCATGGTTTCCTCTTCTTCCACCTCTGCCACCTCGTGATCTATTGTCACCCCAATTACTCATCTGAAAGGAATTGAATTATTTAAAATAAATAAAGTATAATAAAAATAATAATTTTAGATAGATAATGATATAAAGGTTAGAATTTACGCGTACAGTTTTTCTAAGAATCTCAAATACGATCTGACTTAGTACATTCCTAAGCCGTTGAATTTGATACGCTAGATATGTATATATATATATATACCACTAAGAAATAAATGACATTGATTGGTTTCAAGTTCTTGGAAGCTTTTCGATAAAATTCCTAAATATTTATACACTTACGTTTTTTGATAATTATTTTTATAATATTTAACAGATTAAATAAAGTTAAAAATTTTCTTATTCATGAGGCACTTAAGATACAATGGCAATTGATGGAAAGCGCCAGTAACTATTGAAGCCGGTAAAAATACACAAGTGCCGCAGTGTGATAAACCCATGTGTGAGAACAAAAGAAAAAAAAGACAAAGGGTTTGTGTTTGTGCGAATGATACTGCGCATGTGCGCATTGCATATATCAAACAGGAAGAGACGGTTTTAATTCTTATCGACTGAGTTACTTTTGTAGCGGTTACATCTTATTCTAGTTCTGTTTACATTCTCCATACTTTCAAAATTTTTATGTAGTTAATATTCCAACGGGTTTCATTTTAATAATATTAAAAATGTACTTAATATTTGTATAGTTTATCAATGATATTAAAGTAACCAGTCACTTGACCATTTTTTAATTTTATTTAACAAAAAAATTGTTTTTAAAAAATTGCATTTTTAATTTATTAAATTTTCTAAATGTCATTTTTTTTTTATTTTTTTTTATACAGTAATTTATTTATTAAAAAAATTCTTAAGATTATCAAATATCTGCTAAATTAATTTTCATAGTTTATCAATTAATTACGTTCATAATAACATTATTGTTAAAAAATAAATTTATGCAGTGGAAAGAAAAAACTTAAGTGAAGTGTGTTTAAATCTCTTTGTGCCGGTTTCAAAAATTTTTCTTCATTTTTAATAAAATTTAAAAATTTTCAACTGACTGTTAAATTTAATCTCATTAATTTTTCTAGTGATCTGTGTTATTAAGTAAAGTTTTATCTTGAGAATTGTTGATAGTGACATTAAAAAATTATTTAATCCTTAATTTTTATTCCATTGGTTTCCTCAATTTTTTAAGGTAAATATTTAATTTTTTTAATTTAAAGAATAATTTATTTTATTTAATAATTTATGTAATCAAACCTGTGATAATTTCTGAAATAAAATTTTATTTATTTTTAAATTTCAGGTAAGAAAAGAAAATTGCAGACTCGGTGAGTAAATATTTATATAAATTATATTAAATTCTATTTAAAGTTAAATTATAATTATAGAGGAAATTAACAAGTCAAATTGTTTATAATTTTAATCATTATTTTATTACCAAACGTATTACCAGCCATATTAAAAAACGATACATAAATTGTTAAATGACAGTTTGGTGTTTTTAAAAGTTTTTGTTTACATTGAATCAATATTCATTAACAATTACAATTAAAAAAAAATAAATCACTACAAGTTCATTCTATTTGAAGTTAGTATGTTTAATAAACACTGAGAATAAAAGATAGCTAATGCTTGAATTGATTTTAATCCTCAGCGCTCTGAGTAAATCATCGCATTTAGTGCGACCATAATTTTTTTTTTCATTTATCGTTCAATTTTTATTACAAAATACATTTGATCAATAAAAAAAAAAAAAAAAAATAGCCGTGTATTATCAGACTTTATGGAAGATTAAAAAAAAATTAACATTGACTTAAACGAGAGTCACAAGATGCATATTTCAATACAAGATCGACATAATTTATCTGTTCAGTTGATTAATGACCTAAAAGATATTGTTTATCATAGCTTTTAATTATAAAAAAAAAAAAAAATAATTTACAATATAACTGATAACTGCTAATCGTCAGAGTTTAAAAAACTATAATTACTTCAGCTTTTTTATTCTAATTTATTTTCCAAGTCAAGTAGATAGAGAATTAATTTATAATTGATATATTTCTAAATTTATTCAATGGACAAAAAAAAATAATTATTACAGTAGATTTGACATACAGTATAATCGTTTATAAAAACAAAAATTGGATAGTACATACTTGTAGTAATCATAAATTATTATTTTCTATTTACGGAATTGAAATGATGGTTTAACTATACCACTATGTTAAAAATACTTATTATGATTGGATTGTATGATGAGTTCGTATTTTTGTCTGTACTTATTTTTTATTTTTTTTTTTTCCATAATATTAATAATAATAAAAATTATAATTTTAGCTCATTACCATTATTTTAAAAGATTTATGTAAATAATTGATGAAAAAGATTATTTACTTTTTCATTTTTTTACACACTTTTTTATTTTTTTTTTTTTTAATATTGAAACGACAGGGGATCATTAATAAGGCCCTCGATCACTTCGTCTTGAACTGTAAGATGACCCACGATCATTTCCAGAGCCGTATGAAGATCTATCATTAATAACATCTTCAATGAGATGTTTAGCTTTTTGTCGAGCCTCCGGAGATCCTGTTATTGTTACAGGAATGCCATCTCTGTACCCAGATTTATCAATCTAAAAATAATTTAAAATTATTATGACATTACATCATCAATTAAATATTTCAATTATTAACTCACTGATTAATTAATAAAATTGACTAAAAATTCAAAAAATAATTACATTAATGCGAGCATTACTCTGAGCTTGAAGATCTTTAATATTAGAACCACCACGTCCTATAATTTTACCAACATGCTGTTGCTGAATATGCATGACAGTTGTGCTAAAATATAAATGAAAAAATTTAATTAAGAATAATAATTACCCAATAAGAAAAAGAATTCCATGAAAGCTATTATAAATCCATGCCGTGTATTACCCATGAATAATATAGCTCTCAAAAAAGATACCTTTTGATTCTTTGGCAATAACAATTTGTATGAATGTATTTGAATCAATATAAATATTTATCGAACGAACGAACGAAAAGGTGGCATTATACGACATTATTTGACAAAATGAACAATTGGACAAGACAAGCATTAACTATTGAACAGATTTTGGACATTATGTTAAACATTTTGAATTTTCTTCACCTCTGTCGATCATAGTTCCCATGATAAGAACCATTACTACGTGAACCATCTCTTCCACGACTATCGCGATAAGAATTACTCCATTCTTTACGTTGATATCCACCACCATTACGTCTATCTCTACTATCACTTCCATATTTGCGATTTCCATAACCTCTGTAACTTCCACCACCTCCTCCTCCTCCTCCTCCGCCACCTCCTCCACCGCCGCCACCACCTCCAAATCCTCGGCGGCTTCCTCCGCCACCCCCGCTGGTACTACCAGCACCTCTAGTGCTACCTCCACCGCCTCCACTGTTACTTCCACCTCCGCCACCACTTCCACTGTCGCTACGTCTCCTTCTGTTAGTATAATCGCGATTATAACTGTCACTCATCCTGAAAACAAAAAAAAATAATGAAAATTAATTTAGCATATATTTTAGAATTTTTTTAACAATTAAATTATGACGCAAAAAAATGACGAAGAAATTTTAAAAAATTATAAATGCAATTTTTTAAAAATAATTTTTGGAATAAATTTTTTTTTTGTTTTATAAACTTAAAAAATTATCGAGTGACTGCTTGCTAACTTTAATGTTATAAAAAAATATATTTAATTTATTTCATCATCTTTTTTTCAACCCCTCCGTCATGTCTAAGGACAAAAAAAAAGGAGCCAACAGTTTTTTTTTTTTTTTTTTTAAACCGATAAATTAAAATTTAAAAACGAAAAATTAAAAAAGTAAGTATGAGAATATTTCGAAATTAATATAGATATTCCAAAATTTTTTTTTTCCCAGTATGCATTTTGTTTATAAAAAGTGAGATGCTATTGGATATCGGCTATTTTCAGTTTCATTAAATTTATCATTATAAATTAAATAAATTATTTCACCATTAAATATTACGCATTATTGATCTCATATTTATTGATTTCATAAATTTTTAAACGTTTGTGGTTATTTGTCGCAACATAACCCGGTATAGCCATTATGACTATCTACGATCTCACGGATAATTGATAAAATTTTCAACAGGAGGAATAAAACCGAAACGTAGCTAAAAATTAAATTTATGAAATAATAAAATTAAAAAATAAATAAATAGTATCTGTAAACTTATAAAAACGTACTTACTTGATAAATAAAATCAATAAAGTGTCTTAGAATCAAATATACAGCAGTTTAGGTGACGATGCTGATGATGGTGGTGATAGACGTTAAAATTTTTTTCACAGCTTTGTATTAATATAAATGGAGACTCGCGATGGTGGATGGTTAGTAATGGTTGGTCGTTGCTTGTTGGTTGTTGGTAGTTGTCGTGGTCGCCGCCAAAGTTAACGTCGTCGTTGAGAAGAAGCTTCGGGTTTTTTCGGTTTAGACTTGGAACTTAAAGCCGCGGTTGCAATTGCTTCTGCGCCTCTATTCTAACCACTCACAGTTGGACACTTCTTGTACTCACTTGTATCAAGTGTATTGCTAAAGTGTCATATACAAAGAATTTTCTAATAAATCTTGGAAATAAAAATTCACATCCAATGGGGGTTACAAGGAAAACAATTGCCGCCATTTTTCGCCGAAAAGCCGGTAATGGAAACTTAAGGTGCATTTACAATTGTTTATTCGTTAAAGTGATTAATATTTTTTGTTTATTGTTATTATAAACAACTTGTCAACTTGTCAATAATTGTTTTTATTTTTTTTGCGTTTAAAATCACTTGTGTTAAAAAATTTAAGAAGACTTTTTTGTGTTAATAAATAAATAAATTAATTAATTATTAAAATTATAGTGATGAATATAAATAAATAATAAAATGATAATTAAGTTAGTCGACATTTAAAAATTTTTAGAATTTTTTTTTTATTAAAAAAATCATTACAAAAAAATAAAAAGTAATTTTCATTTGTAAAAACTATAAGTGCAATTTTTAAAAAATATTTTTTAGTTCTAATTTAGTAAATGAAAAATAATCAAAAAATTATAACATCATCAGCTTACTTTAGTATTATATAATAAAAATCTAAAATGTCAAAAAAAAAGAAAAAAATAGAAGCTTGGGCTGAAAATGGATTGGAAGATTGGGTAAGTAAATTTATTTATTTATTATTTTAATAAATTATTAATTAAAATGATTATTAATATTTTTTAGGGGTCGTATATGGCAGCAAAAAAAGCCAAGTTGGAAGATCAATTTGAGGAGGCTGCTGTCACTGAATTTACGGAGGCAACAAAATTGTTCCAAGGAATAGCAATATTTGTCAATGGTTATACACATCCATGTGCTGATGATTTGAAGCGATTGATGATGGAGCATGGGGGTACTTATCACCATTATTTGCGCTCTGGAAGAACAACACATCTAATTGCTTCTAATTTACCGTACAGTAAAATAATTATGTATCGCAAAAGTAAGAATCCACTCCCGCTTTGCAAACCCGAGTGGATCACGGACAGTATCAAAGCTAATAAACTGCTAGATTGGAGACCTTATTTGCTGTACTCGACTACATCGGTAACGCAGCCGCAGTTAAATTTCAAAAATGATAAGAAGGATCAGGAATCCCTTGCCACTGCGAGTTCTAATCAGCCGATTAAAAATTTAGTTGATACAGATGAGAAAGCAGTTGATTGTGACAGTAATAAAATTAAAGATCAAGAATTTTATGACAGTATGCCAGGTCCTTCAAATTGTAAACCGAGTTCTTTATCTAATATAGCTAATTTAGATAATGAAAATTTAAAAGGTAATAATAAGATTCATAAGATACGTAATGGCACAGCATTATGTTCTAAAAATGATGAATTTATTACTGAATTTTATAATAATTCTCGTCTGCATCATATATCAACAATGGGAGCAACGTTCAAAGAATATGTTAATGAATTACGCGCTAAAAATACTGGCTCGTATCCTGGATTCGATCGTTTGAAAAAGTTGAACCTTGATGGTAAATTAGCTAAAGAGAAAAATTCAGATGAGTGTAATGATTCTGATTCTGACGAATCGATATTCAACAGCGAGCGTATTTCTGCAATAAAAGCTCAAAAAGAACAAAACAAAATAGATGATTTGAAGGATGACAGCGATTCAGAGGAAGATTTATTTGACTTGGATAAGCCTACACCGAAAAGAAAATCACTGAAGCCCAAAGAAGATAATAAATTTGTGATAATGCACATTGATATGGATTGCTTTTTTGTATCCGTAGGTTTAAGAAATAAGCCAGAGTTAAAAGGATTGCCCATTGCCGTAACTCATGCTCGTGGAAATAGACCAACCTCCACAAATACTAATAATAATAATAATAAAGATGAGGAATTTTTGTCCATGGCAGAAATAGCATCTTGTTCGTATGAAGCAAGAAAATTAGGAATTAAAAACGGTATGTTTTTAGGACAAGCATTGAAGCTATGTCCCAATTTAAAAACAATAAAATACGACTTTGAAGGGTACAAACAAGTGTCTTATATTCTTTACAATACTGTGGCTTCATACACTCTGGATATTGAGGCGGTGAGTTGCGATGAAATGTATGCAGATGTTACTAAAATAATGACCGAGTGTAATTTAACGCCTGAAGAATTTGCTGACATAATACGGAAGGAAATAAAAGACAAAACTGGATGTCCTGTATCGACTGGGTTTGGAGGTAATAAACTGCAAGCTCGTTTGGCTACTAAACGTGCTAAACCTGACGGGCAATTTTATTTGACAAGTAGTAAAGTCAAGGATCACATTAGCAGCATTGGTGTGAGGGAACTACCGGGTGTAGGATACTCAACTATGCTAACGTTAAAAAAAATGAATATTAAAACTTGCTCAGATTTGCAAGACATTCCGTTGATTGTATTGCAAAAGGAGTTTGGTAAGAAAACCGGTGAACTTTTGTACAGCATGTGCAGAGGAATAGACACCACTAAATTAAATATTGAGCACGTGAGAAAATCTGTGTCCGCTGAAGTTAACTACGGGATACGTTTTGATGACGACAATGATGCAAGGGAGTTTTTAAAAAAATTATCCCAAGAAGTTTGTACAAGATTATCGAAGATCAATGCGAAAGGACGATGCATTACGTTAAAATTGATGGTGAGAGCCAAGAATGCCCCGAAAGAAACAGCTAAATTTATGGGTCATGGAATCTGTGATAATTTTACCAAGTCTAAAAATTTTATTTCCGCCGTTGATGATGAGGTTGTTGTCACCAGAGAGGTATTGGGGCTGTGGGAAGTGATGCAGCAGCCGGCTGATGATATACGAGGTATTGGCATTCAGATATCGAGGCTGGAGATGTTGAAAAAAAACGCTGATACTTATATGATGAAATTTGTAGCTAAAGCTAAACAGGCTGGTAATCAAGATAAGGAAGATAAAAATTTTGGAGGAAATTCTAAAGACACTGATAAATGTTCTGATGTTGGGAATAAGTGTCAGAATTCAGTAAATATTATTGATAAAAATAGTAAAGATGTTAATAAAAAAAATAAAACCAAGCCACAAGGTTTAAAGGCGTTTTTTACAGCAACAAAGCCGAATGTTAAAAATTTTAAACCAGTTGAAAATTTTCCAACTTCTACGGAAATTGACAAGGCTGTGTTGAATGAATTACCTGAGGATATTAAAATGGAGATATTAAATTACCATAAAATTGAATCTGGCACTTCGGTGGATGGTAAAAATAATGAGAATGATGTAAAGTTAATGAAAACGTCGTGTAATGTAGAAGTAAAAAATAAACCAACAGTTGAAATTGATGTTGAGGATAAAAATAAAATTTTAGTGCAAGGATCACAAGGGATTGATGAGTCAGTATTAACAGAATTACCGGAAGACATAAGAAATGAAATTCTGGCGACTAAGCCGATTGTTAAAAAAAAGTCAGTTCAAGAAATAGACAAAAATTATTTTAAACAGGTAAAACCTGGTAAATTTAGTAAAACAAAATTACCCGAGGTACAAGAACTTGATATGCAGGTACTGATTGAACTGCCAGATGATATAAGAAATGAGATAATGAATCATTATAAGTCGAGTAGTAATGGGCAGGATGAAGCGGAAGCTGGAGTGAGTGGGATAGCTCAAGACGGTGGAAATGAAGAGAGATCGGTTGAAAGTAATCAAAGGAGATTAATTGATGAAACTAATGTTACTTTTTCGCAAGTTGATCCCGAGTTTCTTGCAGCACTGTCTGAGGACATGAAACAAGACGTCAAGATGTACTGTCTGAGCAAGAAGAGAGAAAAAGAACGCAAGAAAAATGGTAATGAGCAAATTCATTTGCCGATTCCGATTCGCGCAAGCAATGAGGTAAAACCTAAGCGTGGTCGCAAGCCTAAAAAATTTATTCTGAACAGCAATAATAGTAATAGTGTAAAGACTAATAATAATAATAATAATAACAATGTGCAAAATAATAATAATAAAATTGTATCTAAAGCCAAAGAAGTTAAAATAAATGGTAATCTTGATGAAAAAAATTTAATGATAAAACGCAGAAGCTTTTTAGAAAATGAAATAAAAATATCGTCTAATGAAATGAGAGTTAATGATAGACGTGAAGCTATCAAGTCTCATCAATCAGTATTCCGTGGTCGCAGTGTCAAGTCATATGAACATCAAGAGATGTTGAATAATTTAGTAAATTATTTATTTAGTCTTCCATTGCTTCAGGTAATTTATTACTCAATAATCGAATAAAAAATTATTTAATGTTTAATTTTATTATATTATTTAATAATAATCAACTCATTTCTTAACTTTAATTAATTTTTAATTTTCTCTTTAAGGTAAAAAATCATTTACAAGCATGGATTTTAAACTCGCCATATGCTAATGAAATAGATATATTATCGATAGCTACATTTCTTAGTATGCTCCCAACTGAAAAACGTATTGAAGACTTGCATATATTAATGAAAACAATGTACAGGTAATTAATTATGTATATAAAAATTAAAAATATTATGTATAAATAAAGTATTTAATTAATTTAAATAAAAACATAAATTAAAAAATAACACAAAAATGTAATAAGATTTTTTTTTTCATTTACTTTTTTAAAGTAGTTCGTAATAAACAAAAGTGGTATCATGATAATAAAAATTACATTATTAATAATAATAACTAATTAATTAATAATAATAATAATAACTACATGTTTGTTTGTTTTAGATGTATGACCAAAAGTGGAAGTTGTGTTTGGCATGAAACATATAGGAAAACTGTTGAGCACGTTCAACATTATATGCAAATAGAGTACAATAGTAATTTATTATTACCATCGATAAGATGTAACCGCCGCGAATGCAAAAAGTGATTGATTCATTAACTTATTAATTAATCGATCATGCTATATTTATAATTATTATATATGATAGTGAGTGTGTGTGTGTGACGTAAATTTGTTATTGTTATTACTTTTATTTTAAATCATTATTTTTATATTTTTTAACTCTTGTTTTGAATAAATTATTATTTTATACAATTGACCTAATAGAAACATATTTACAAGCAAACATGATACTTACCTTCGACCTTAATGTACACAATACCACCATTTCATTTTTTTTTTTTTACATGTAATGACAAATCATGCGTGTTGGTTTTTAGTTATTTTTCATTCATTTATGTATATATAATTAAACGTAGCAAAAGGAGCAGTGCGTAATTCAGTTATGGTATAACTATAGACTCCCTTTAACTCATAATATCTCCATATATATAAATCAGTAATAATTTCATAAACGTATCGATTCGTAAAACTTTTTTCTTTTTTTTAATAGATATAATTTTTTAGTTTGTTTTTTTTTTTTTTTTAAATATAGTTTTTTTTGCTTTATATCTGATTCGTTACGCGCAAACGGGTGGTGAAAAAATATAAAGGAGTAAGTCGAAAAGTAAGTGTCTATTATTCCCATTCGGTGGTACCAGGTGGTTTTGATGACAAATCGTAAAGTACGCGTGATATCCCTGGTACTGTTGAAATTTCGGCAATCATTTTTTTAATAACCTGTTAGAACAGAAATTAATTACAGATTAACTCAAGTATATATGTACTATTCAATTGTTAATATTACAATTTTTTATCGATTTGATAAAATAATAAAAATATAAAGAACAATGCTTACATGTATTGGCAATTGATTGCCAGGTATAGCCGGTGTACCAGTCATAAAATCACTTGAACAGAAAGGCCTAAGTACAACAGAACGTTGACATGAAGGCACCCGAGATGCAGCATCTCGATCAAAATGCACAGGTATCAATACAACTGGCATCTGACTGATTGCATTCATACAGTTATTTGACACTAGTACTTGATTAGCCAAGTGATCGGCTTGTCGGAGTGTCGAGATAACATTTGAGGTGAGATGCGTTGGTGTAATGTCTGTTATTGGATGCTGAACTATCGGCCCAAATATATAACAGATACGATTCACGTTGTGACACACGCGAGGGATCAGTCTTGCTAGGAATAATAAATCTTCCCAGATTACATTCTCTAGTGGCAGTTCCTTATCTGGCTCAGGTCCCTGACACGACAGTCCAACCACGTAACTATAACTTCTTCGGTCGCCCTTTGGAAAATAAAATCAACATTTAAAATTTTTCTTCATACTTATTACTTATTACCTACTAGGGAAGTATTAATAAAATATTTACTTGTACTCCAACGCTGCGTATTGGTAACAATGTCGCAGCAATGTGATTTTCACTGGATACTCTGCGTAAATGTTGCCGTTCAGATTCACTTGTTGCACTTTCAACACGATTTAATAGTGCGTGTTTTTTTTGGAGCATTTGCTCATATTCAGCCATTATTTTTACGATTACCTAAATAAAAAAAAATTTTTTTATAGATCTAAATAAAGCTAGCTTAATTAGATCAAAACAAGTCTATTCAATTTTATTATCACATTAAACTTTTGACCTTTGATAATTATGTTGAAATGCGATAAAAAAAAAATTATTATCATGACATTAACATAAATATCAATGTAATAATAATAATAATAAATTAACTGTTAAAGAATGAATTTTTAAAAAATATTACCTGAGTTTCAGAAAAATCTTTGTCCATATAAGGCTCATCAGCACATAGAATACGTATTGCTAAACCAGGACCAGGAAATGGATGTCGTTGAACAAGAGGGGCTGGTAATCCTAGATCACATCCAATCTGTCTCACTTCATCTTTGTGAAAATCTTTAAGCGGTTCAACAACTCGTCCTTGAGACCTTAAAGCTCTCACAAGTTCACTGTCATTGTGATGTGTTTTAATAGCATCAGCTTTACCTAATTAAATAAATAAGAAAAATAAATTATAAATAATTAACTCAGTATTGTTAATTAGTAAAACATACCACTGGCAAGTGCGCTGGCACTTTCAATAAGGTCGGGCCTCAGCGTACCCTGTCCTAGAAAAACTTGCTCAGGCTTCAATCCCATTTCCGTCATTGCGTCGTTGGCAACGCGGACAAACACATCACCGATTATTTTACGTTTTTCCTCAGGGCTTGTTGTCTGACACAGCATTTTAGTTATTCTAATTCTCGGGCCAATAGCCGTAACGCCTATGCCCTTGTTGTTGGCAATGTTTGTCGGTGATACATGATCAAGAGGCACTGAAGTAGTACCTTCCATAAAATTGTGAGTTGCATTTATAACACGCAACTTTACTCCCAATTCGGCTAGACTTTGTTCAACAAAGGGTGTCTCGCCTTTGCGCATAAATCCATTATTAATATGTAAAGGTATTACTTGCTCTTTACTCAATGCTTTATGTAATAATGCCGCGCATACAGTTGAATCAACTCCTCCGCTCACAAGCAACTGTAATTATTTTAATTTAATTACTTAAATATCAATAACTCATTTTCAAATTTTACTCATTTTTATCAGATTATTTAATTTGAATTGTAATAGATATTACGGTTGTTATATTTTAATATTAAAAACTATATATAAATAAAATTTTGCTTTATTAAATAATTACTTTTGTTAAATTGCACTGTACTTTTTTAACGATTGACGATTTTAAATATATAAGCTCATCCCAATGTTACACTCATCAAGAGTTTTCATTTAAGTACCCACATGTATTTTGATATATTTTTCATATATACATATATGTAATATATATAAATATATGAAAAATTGATGTGGGTACTCAAATGAAAGGTCTTGATGAGTGTAACACCGGAATGAGCTTATATCTTAAAAAATGTCAATAGTTCACATGGTACAACGTCGTTTCTTAATTATGTTAAATTGCACTGTACTTTCTTAAATACTGAAATTTTTAAAGATATAAGCTCATCCTGATGTTACACTCATCAAGAGCTTCCATTTGAGTACCCACATGCATTTTGATATATTTTTCATATATACATATATATAATATATATAAATATATGAAAAATTAATGTGGGTAGTCAAATGAAAGATCTTGATGAGCATAACATCGGGGTGAGCTTATATAATTGAAAATGTCAATAGATTACAAGATACAAGATCATTTCTTGATGATGTATCTAGAGATAGAGCATTTTCGAATGCAGCCTTAATACTTATCATCAGATCAAGACTTTTCCAACGATACCAAATTTAACCATAAAAATTCATTTTATCATATAAGTACACTGAAAGCCAGAAAATTTTAATTATTCTTTTAATAATATAGATCAATTCAACTTACCAGTACTTTATTGTTACCAACAGTTTCTTTAATATACTGGATGCACTGTGCCTCCCGGTCATGCATCGTAAAGTTGCCCGTTAACCCAGCAACACCAAACAAAAAGTTATGTAGAATTTGCTTTCCGTTTGTCGTTAAATCAACTTCAGGATGAAATTGTACCCCGTACAAATTCATCTTATCGCTGGATATTCCAACGATAAAGTTTGTAGATTTTGCCGTAGCGCGAAAACAATCAGCAACCCTATCGATGCTATCTCCGTGGGTTAATAAAACTAACTGATCTTTTTCTAAGCCTCTGTTGAAAATAATTAACACTTTTATTAATTATTCCGTAAGCAATACGATTATAAACGGTGGACTTAGAAATAAAAAGTAATTACTTGAATAGAAGACACTTGGAGTCAACTTCTATGGAAAATTGTCCATCTTCACGGCCTTCTTTCCTCTGAACTGTCCCTCCAAATTCCTTATTCATCATTTGCATCCCGTAGCAAATCCCCAGTACTGGAATACCTATTCGGAAAATATCACCGTCATATCTCGGTGCATCTTCTGCGTAAACAGAACTGGGTCCTCCGGAAATGATAATAGCCCTATTTAAAAAATAAATTATTATTATTATCAAATAAAATAGAAATAAAAAATTTATAAGTCATTAATAAATAATTACTTGTATCCCTTTTCTTTAAGGGTAAATGCTGGAGTATCCAATGGCAATATTTCACATTGTACATTCAACTCTCGTACTTTGCGATCAATTACCTTCCCATATTGGGCACCTGCATCGAGAATAGCGACTCTCTCATCGCTGTTAACTAATGTCATAGTGACATCTTCGGCTCCATTGTTACGCTCTTGATGGAGTCCATCCGTTGTCTTATCCATTTTATGTTTTGTTGTTGTTATTTTTTTTATTTACTATTTTATTTTAAATATCCAACGTTAATAATTTGTCCACTGTGCGGTTAATAACACCAACCCTATTTTTAAAGACAACAAATTCTTAATATTAAAAATTTTTATTCAACAATTTTTCAAGTAAATAATAATAATATAAATATCAAATTTCACTTATTGATAACTTTATGAATTGTAAGAAAATTAATTTTAAAAACGGTGTAATTGATACGCTTGGGGTAACTCAAGAACTTTAGGTATATACGTGTGTATACATATATATATATGTGTGTAAAATATTAAATATAAAGAAAATTTCACCATAAAAATGTAAGAATTTTTTTTTTTAATATGTATTACAATAAATATTTTTATTATTATTAGAAATATTTAACCAAAGAATTGGAGTGATTAAAAATTTTAATTAACATGGTTGAAAATAATTTTAGTAAAAAAAATAGCCATTGTGAATTTGAAGCAATGCATGAATAATATCCATGACACGTCACGGAGAATAATATTATAAGTAAAATATTATATACCTGGATGTAATTACGAGTATATATATTAATTATAAAAGTATTAATGTGAGTATTTAATAAGGATAGTAACGACTGACCGGGCGTGCAATGATAATAGAGCACGTTTTGGAATACGTGCTGAGCAGTAGCAGAAGCAGCAGCAGCAGCAGCACCAGTAGCAGCACAGTATCCACTAATTTGTGTGAGTAGTATACATATAATATACCTTTACATATATATGTATATAAAAATATATGCATTGTATTATTAATTATTAATTTGTTTAGTTGATATTTAGTGGAGCAGTTTGTGTGGGCGGGTTTTTTATGGCGTAAGGATGGTAATAATTGGCACTTACCGATTGTAATGAGACGGCGAAATGTCTTGGGGATGTGTATAATCAATTATTAAAAAAATGAATTACAATAAAAGAAAATTGTCGGACCACACTGAACGAGGCGGCCATTCATCGCCAGAGCTATTCCACTGACAATAAAACAGTATGAGTATGAGGTGGGTACAGAAGGACAGAAGGGTAATATGTATATCAATATATCTATATGTCGCGCCCGCTGTGAAATATTGAAATATGTGTGAGCTTGGCTTGCGTGGTAAGTGCAGAGTTAGCTTGTCGCGATTTTAGCGCCGTTGGAATTTTTTTTTTATCGCCGGCTTTTGGCGGGCTTTTTTGAAATCAAAATAAAGTATGTATAATATAATCCTAAAGTTAGCCGACGTTTTAAATTTTTTGATTTTTTTTTTCATTTATTAAATTAGAACTAAAAAATTGCACTTATAGTTTTTCAAGTTTTTTACAAATGAAATTTTTTTTTTATTTTTTAAAAAAATTTTTTTTCATAAAAAAAAATTGTTAAAATTTTTAGATGTCGGCTAACTTAATTTTCATACGTATAATAATAATAATAATGAAGTTAGCCGACGTTTTTAATTTTGCTTCATTTATTAAGGGCCAGTTTTTCAATCCGGGATAAAATTTTATCCGAGATAAAAGTACCGCCAATAAAATAAAAAAAAAATAAATAAATAAATAACTCAGTGACGTGATATTGCTCTCAATTAGTTCTCCATGAATTTGGTCGTTTATTTAAATAAAAATAAATAAATATATCATAAAAATAATAATAACCTCTTATTGTGTCATTTAAATTATTTTAAATTAATTAACACAATTATAAATTAATAATAATAGATATGTCAAACGCAAGATATGAGCTCGAAGGGCTCAAAAGCATAGAACAGCTACCTCTTTGAGCTCATAAAGCTCAAAATAACACATAAATTGTAATTTGGAGCTTGAAGAGCTCAACAACATTAAGCGCTTAGATATGGAATCAGCAGGAAGTTACAGGGATCTCCTTCAGGGTCATTCGTTTTCCTAATATTTATTTTATTATTTATTTATAATCAGGAAGTTGTCACAGTTGGAGGTAAATATTTCTGTAACATGTGACTAATGTTTATTTATTTTAATTCAAAATAAGTGACTTGAATTCAAGAAGAATTACTCGTAGATAATATCACTGTGCTAAATTATTTATTTTTTTATCATAATGGCAGTACTTTTATCTCGGATAAAATTTTATCTCGGATTGAAAAACTGGCCCTTAATTAGAATTAAAAAATATATTTTTTAAATTGCACTTACTGTTTTTATAAATTTAAAAAAAATTCCACATGTAGAAAATTTTAAAAATAATGCATGGAATTTTTTAAATTCTAATTTAATTAATAAATTTTTGTCATTTAGCTATTTTATAAATATCTTTTTAAATTAGATTCGTTAAACTATTATTCACATTGATGATTTAAAAATTTCTCATTTTAAGTTTGTTATGTAAAAAAAAATTAATTTAGGATAATTAATTAATTTTAAATATTTAAATTTTAAGTTTTTAAGTATTCGGCCCTAGCGTGTTAGGCTCGTTTGAATAATTTGATCTAGTTGCATAATTTTAATGCACATATTGTTCAAATTCAAAATTAATATTATTAGTTAAATTACAATTATTACACAGTGATTAAAAGTTAACTTTTTCTTTCATATAACAAGTTTTCGATATTACTAAATTTACAAATATTAATAATTTAAATTGTACCTGATTAGCTGATATTTTTCTTTGGTATGTTTAAATTTATTCTTTACGTAACTTGAATTTACTTTACAAAACAATTGAATTTTACCTAGACACGTGGTTTCAAAAACTTAGTAAAACTATGAACGATGTTAACTTAACACTAGGTCTGGGGCAACGAGAGAGATTTTTGGTGAAAATCATGAAGGTATCGAATTTTAGGGCGTTACCAATTTCCACTGACTAGGGGAAACCATATACAATTATTTGTCTATTTTCTTGGGCCCTTACCCTCTCTCTTAAATTTGTCTACAATGTCGCATGAGTCCCCTCTACTTGGGTCAGAGTGCAATATCGTTTTCTCACTTACTCCTATGTTCTATTATTCATTTATGGGTTTGTGTATACGTAAGTGCATTTACGTATAGACAAAGACATACATTTGTACTGTTTAACATTAAATTATTTATTAATAAAATAATAATAAATAAATATGTACTTGAATCTAGCTAGCATTTCTTATGTATCTTGAATTTACTTATTTATTTGTAGAAATATTTCTGTTTTTATAATTTTATAAATTTGTTGTATTATTTTAGAATTTCATTGTTTAATATTTGTTTATTTTAAATTGTTCAATTATCAAATTCTATTTTTTTTATTTGATTAATATTAAATGTTAAAATTTTTTATTATCTAAAAATTATTTTAAAAAACAATAAGAATGATTTAATAATTTATTCTATCAAAAATTTATTTAAATATTTTACTTTAACATATTTATTTCTTATTTTCTATACTTAATTATTTTTTACATGATTTCTTATCTTATATAATGTTGAGTTCTAATATATAAATTAAATAATCATAATTTATTAAATAAATAACAATGAAAAATTATTTTACATTACTCGACTGAAGTAAATTAGAGCAATAACAGTATTTTTTATGACTAATAACAGAAATACAGTCAGCAACATGTTTATAAGAATTAATTCTACTTATTTCATGTTCAGACACTTGAAAGTTTTTATTTTCATCCAAATCTATGGTAAATTCATACACCGCATTGCCAGGCGTAACTTGAATTTGATAGAAAAATTTCCTAATACCCGTATTATTATTTTTCAAACGGATCTCATCAAACCGATTAATTTTTTTAAGCTCCAATTTGGCACATAATCTTCCGTCCTCATCTTCGTAGTCTTTGACAATTTCTTCGACATAGGACAAGAAATTTTGGGCACCCTTTATTGCGATTTTACTTTCAGATGAATGTGGAGTAAACTCTGAACAAGCACACCAGTGAGGCGACACTCCTACGTCCTCACAGCCTCTTTCGTCCGGAACAAATTTGAAGAGACTTTGGCAGGTAGAACAATCAGATCTGTAACTTGACTTGCCTCCCGCGCATTCCAAAATGTCTCTGAGTGTTTCGTGCAAGTCGTAGGGAGAAGTCAATCGACGCTCGTTCATTTTTAACGCCTGAATAATATCTCGAGTGTTGTATTTGTAATTATTGTTCGAATTCTTGAAAGTTTCTGGAACTCGGAGATACACAAAAGGCAGCCTCTCTTCGTACCAACCGACAGAAGTGTTTCTGATTTCGCCCCAATGCATTCCTTGGTCACTGAAAAGAATCACCAGAGTGTTATTGAAGACACCGTGTTGTTCCAAAGACTCCAACTTTTCCAGCAGATGCGAATCCAGTGACGATGCTGCGTTGATGTCATTATGAGTCACTGAATTGCTCCAGAAAAAACCAAAGTACGGTTTGTTTAAAAATGTGACTGCAAAATCTAACGCGTAATTTAAAATTCTTTCGAAGGATAATTCTGGTCCACTGCAATATTTATTATTTTTTTTATTTTTTTGTTTCAAAAACTTTTCTGTCGCAACGATATAAGATCGAGGATAGTAATCTGTTGAAGGATCAACGAATCCTGTTTGTTCAAAATTAAACGTGTTAGAGTTACCCACATCTTCTCCAAAAGCTGTAACATAACCAGCTTGTTTGAAATCCTTCCAGATGAATGGGAAATCGTCCAGGTATGGCTGCCCTTCTGATTTATAGTATATACTACTGGACGAACCATTGAGACCTGATAAAACGGCCATTATGTTTGAATAAGAACTCTCGCCAATTTTGTTGTAACCTTCCAGAGAAGTCCATCCAGTATTTCGTATAAATTTTTCTGTTTTTGGAAAACTGCGGATGAAATTCGAGCGCGACAAACTTTCAATCCCCAACATGAGAACGCTTATTTTTTTATTCTCATTTTTATCATTGAGATTGTCATCTTTAAAACGACTTTTAAATTTGGTAGAATTTAATACAACATGAATATTTTGATAATCCGGCGTGAATATCTTTTTGTTTAAGTTTTCGAATGATCGACAAACTACTTTAACTAATTCTACACCCACTGGTATCTGGACCTGATCCTTGAAATCTTGACACTCTGATACGCTGATGAAGAAATTAAATTATAAAATGAGTAAAATTAAATTGAAAAATAAAAAACATATTAATATAATTATTTTAATACTATACTAACTTGAATTCGATGTTATTATTAACTGTAGGTTTTTTTTCTTTGATTTGGGCAATTGACGACCAACAACAATTTATCAAATTATTGTAATGTTCATAGGCTATTTCTTCGTTAATAACGATACTGAAATTTCCATCAATACCTCGACTAATTGAACTGAGCAGTGGATTAGTCGATGCGCATGATTCAAATTCTCGCGGCTCAATATATTTTTTTATACTTTCATCCCAAGGATTTTGATCTAATAGACGACATTTTGAGTTTGATACAATATATTTATTTTCATCTATTTTTTCTTCTTCTTCTTCTTCTTCTTCTTCTTTCTTCTGAATTATGTTTTGATCTTCAAAATTATCAAATTCACTTTTATTTTCTCTTTGTTTTTCTTTTTTAAATATTTTGTCTTCTTCTTTCTTCTGAATTATGTTTTGATCTTCAAAATCATTAAATTCACTTTTATTTTCTCCTTCTTTCTTCTTTTTTAATATTTTTTCTTTTACAAAATCACTAAATTTGATTTTATTTCTTTCTTCTTTTTTAAATATATTTTTGACTTCATTATCATCGGACTTACTTATATCTTCACTTCCTACTCCTTCATATCCGTCTTTTTCTTCTACTTTTTCAATACTGCTATTACTTACTTTAACACCATAAAACTTTCCAAAAATCCCTTTTTCTCGAAAATTATTACTCTTAACTTCAACTTCAACCCTTTCAAAAACTCTATCATTGCTCACACTATCAAATTCCGCGTCAAAATCGCTATTTATAATAAAAAGTTTAAAATAAACAAAAAATACAAGGTAAAAACATAAAACTAACAAACTAATAGACTTGAAATTTTTCTTGTAATAATTAAACACGACTCTTAAAATATTAAACATTTTGCTACTTTCCATATGGAACACCACTTGTTTAATAACGCCTCAATCATTTCGGGAATTAAATGACAACTAATTCCTCCTTCCAAACATCGTTATCGGATTAAAACAATAAAACAATAAAAAATTCCAACAAGAAGATAACAATGTTTACATGCATAAAATTATTAAGTAAGCTAATTATAAAAAGCTATAATTAAGAATTTAAAGTAAGCAGCAGAAAATTTATTTCTTCATTTACAATATTATTAATCAACATTTTAATAGTAAAAATAATTAATACTGTTGATAAACTAAAATATTATTTTAAACATATGACAATTACTACTTAAAAAAATTATATATTGTCACATACTTTATTGCTTTTAAATGTATATATAATATATATTTATAATTTTTTTTCCTATAATTTATCGGCACTGAGAATCTTGTATAAAGTATTCTTACAAATATACACAACTGTTAATATTTTTAGATACAATTAATTGTTTTACATTAATAACTAATTTAATAATAATTAATGAATACAGTAACAATATTTTTTGTAACCATTTTCTAAGCACTTAGAATCCTTGGCATACGAGTTAATACGACTGACTTCTTCTTCAGTCATTTTAGAATCACCATTTTTGTTAAATAATACCGTTGTTTCAAACATCCCACCTCCTGGGCTCAGTTCAATTAAATAAAAATACTTTTCCGTGTCATCAGTCTCTAGTGTGATATTCGTATTGGTAAAATTAACAATCTGGTTGACCCTATGAATTTTTTTGACCTTTAATTTAGCACACATGCGCTTTCCTTTTTCATTCTTGTAATCCTTAATCACGCTTTCGATGTACGAAAGAAAAGTTTTAGCGCCTTGCTGGGCGATTTTGCTGTCTGGAGGCTGAGGATTGAAGGCTGTACAAGTACACCAGTGAGGCGATACTCCAGCGTCTTCACATCCACGTTCATACGGTACAGGTCTGAAGAGAGTTTGGCAAGTGGGACACCCAGAACTTGAATTAGATTTTCCTCCAGCACGAGCCAAAATGTCCCTCAGGGTCTCGTGCAAATCGAAGGGCGAAGTTAACCGGTGCTCGTTTATCTTCAGCGCCTGAATAATGTCCAAGTTTTCGAAATTTGTCGAGTTCTTCAATGAATCTGGGGCTCGGAGGTACACAAAAGGGAGCCTCTCTTCGTACCAACCAACAAATGTATTTCTAATTTCACCCCAACGCATTCCGTGATCGCTGAGAAGAATCACCAGAGTGTTGTTGAAGACACCGTGTCGCTCTAGATACTCCAACTGGTCCAGCAGATGAGAGTCTATTGACGAGGCTCCGTTCATGTCATTGTGAGTCACTGAATTGGTCCAAAAGAAACCAAAGTATGGCCTGTCCAAAAATGTCACTGCGAAATCTAACGCGTAATTGAAAATTCTATCAACAGCCAATTCTGGTCCTGTGCAGTACTCGGAACCAAATTTGTGTTTGGCTTTCAAAAATTTTTCTGCAGCCACCACATAAGGCCGAAGATAGTAGTCTGTTGGCGGATCGACGAATCCCGTCTTTAGATAATTGAAAGTACTGAGGGTGCTATCGTCTTCTCCGTAGGCTGTCACGTACCCGGCGCGTTGAAAGGCGTACCACAGGAACGGGCAGTTGTCCAAACCGTACGCTTCTCGAGGACGGCAATCCGCGTACGCAGAAGAACTGTTCTTTCCGGTGAGCAGTGCCATCAAATTTGGAAACGTGTTGTCTCCCATTTTGTTGTAGCCTGCGAGGTGAGTCCATCCTGTTTCACGCAGGTATTTGCTCGTTTGAGGAAGACTTCTTAAGAAATTAAGTCTCGATACACTATCAATACCTAATACTAGAACGCTTATTTTATTATTATTGTTATTTTGTTCGGAAAAATCCGTACGATTCACCAACTTTGCAGGGTTCACTATCGCATGAATATTTTCGTAAAGTATGTTTGATTTTTTGTTCTTTGGCTTATCTTTTGATCTACATGACACCATTACTGTCTCAATGTCATATGGTAATTGAACTCTGTCATCAAAATCAGCGCAATGCGATTTACTGCAATAAAAGTTATCTAATTAAGCATATCGCGTTGCAAGTAGGTACATAAATCAATCCAATAAAACGCTACATGACAATTCAAGTCTTAGGTTTTTTTTTTTTTCATGAGAATATAAAAGAAGTTATTTTGTTCGCATTTAAATATACTTAAAAATTTTTTGGAGTTACCAAAAAATTTCCAAGTAGATTAAAATTTTTAAAATTGTGATGTTAGCTTTTTAAAAATATGAAACTTACTTGACTTGAGAATCCCAGAGCCCGGTAAGAGGCTTAATAGGCTCAGTTCTGATAATCGACGACCAACAACAAATAAATTTCTTGTAACTACTTGCGACTTTTGAGTCAATCACCAGAGTAAAGTTGCCGTCAGCTTCTTTGACAATTGAACTAAGCAACGGCTTTGACGAGCATGGTTCAAATTTTTTCTTTTTTACATATTTTGATATACTGCCGTCCATCGGGTTCTCCGACAGCATATGGCACTTGGGATTCCATACTAAATAACCATCCACTATTTCTGTAAATTTAAAAGATTTTATTATTACAGTATTGTCCACACAAAAGGTCATTTCGCTTTCATTATAAATTATAATAGTATTCTTTAAATGCAAATTAAACTCACCATACTCGGGATTGTAGAACTTTTCAGGAAAGTAATTTTCAAGAGGTGAATATTTACCAGAAATGTAATAAAGTGTTACGATAAGTAGACACGGAAGTAATAAAATAACTATTCCAGGTTTTTTTTTAAGGCACTCGATCGCACGTAAAAATTTCGCTTCCCTCATGTTACTATTTTTTTATGCTTAGTTCTTCATTTTGTGGACTTTTAAATAAGTTTTTTTTTTTTAAACTCTCGTGAGTTTGAAGCTCTATTACCATATGTGTTAAATATCATCAGTAATAAACGTGCTGTAACTCTTTGTGACTCGAGATCTTGACATCCTTCAGCATTTTTTTCTTTTTCGCTGACATAAGCGCAACTGAATGATTCTTGTTCTATTGTCTTTTTAATTTCTTGTGAAATCTGAATAATAAAATTGAAACAATAGATTAAATTGATCCGTTAACAATCACTTTTACATGTTCATTATTGACTAAAATAAATATGATAAAATACTTAAAATACTTTCTATAATACTAATATATAAACGTATTTATTAATATAAATTTTAATTAACTTAAAAACGGTTTGAAAAATTTTTATTGTATATTTCTTCAGCTCTAAAAGCTTATATAGTAGATTATACTTTAACGCTGAAGATTTATGTTAGGGATACAGTTGGAAAGTAGTCGAAAATCATAGAGAATAAAATAAAAGAGTTAGTTTTCATTTTAACTTTTTCTAATATATTCTACTAGAAAAACTGAACGCGCGCTTTAATATAGAACTATACATATTTTTATCCTTATGATATATTTGACACTTCATCTTTCTTCTCAATTTTATTTTATAGACTATAATTGAGAGACATCTGATAATTGAAAAAAAATTTTTTAACAAATTAATTATAGCAAAAAATATTTAGTTAAAGAATTACATGTTTAAAAAATTATAAATGCAATTTTTTAAAAACAATTTTCTAAACCTACTTTATGATACAAGAAGAATTAAAAAATTGTCAAATGTCTGCTAATTTTAATGTTATAAAATATTAAATTAAATAATACTGCATTTGTCAGGTTGCTAACGTCATTTTTCCCGCATAAAATGTTTTGTCCTTTTTCAGACATTATTTGTCCGTCAAATAGTAACATACAAAATTGAGTTAATTAAAATAATTATAATTTAATGAGATTAAAGTAAACTAACACTGAATTTTCATATAATTTACTATGGTTATTACATCATTAAATATTTTAACGCGTAACTGAATTAAAAAGAAAATTCATAAAAATAAAGAGAATGATTAAAAATTAAATGACTAATAATAAAAAATAAATCCAACTTGAGGAAAATAACTAACAGAAAACTAATTTACAATGTTAAATAAAATATTTTCCATTTTTACACTGAATCATTGTTTGTCAACCACATTTATCATCATATCAAATGATAATTTATATATATATATATAGACCGGATATATGTATCTTGTGGTGCATATATTAACTCCCGCATCAAATAAATTTTCAAGTCAAAAAAATTTAAATAAACTTCTTAGTTGCGTGAAAAATAATTAAACTTTGTTAATAAATTAATTTTTATATTGAACTTAAAGTTTTGATAATAAATTTTGTTTTTCTCTCTATAGTCTAGTAGAATTAGAATGATAATTTGTTCGAGTACTTCAGCAAGTAAACGCGTGTGAATATACAACGGAAATTAACAATAAAATAACCAATGCAAACTGGACCCAACTGGAGATAGAAATCCTTTAGAATCAATTCAAATTGAAATGTCACCTGCTCTACTAATCTACTTTTTTATTAGAAAATTTTATTATCAATAAAGCAATAAAAAAATATGAATTAAATTTTTTTATCTAACTAATAATTTAAAAAGTATTTTTTCTCAAAATAAAATACTAATTGAAGTACTCGGAAAAATTATTAAATACAGTGAAGGAAACATAACAATTCTCTAGTCATAACACTGATTCATCTAGCGTATAAATATTTCAATCTCCAGATAATTAATAAATTAAAATAAAAATTAAATTTAAGAATTTAAGTTATTTTATTTAAATTATAATTTCACTATTTAACATAAAAAATTATTTACTAATTAAAAAAATAAAAAATTAAAATTCACTCACATCATAAAATAGGGTCATTTCACAAAAACATTTATTTTTTAGTGACGATTGCCGATAATAATTATTTTGATAACAGTAACCGACTAAGCTTAAACTTATATGTAAACATAAAACTATATTAGCACGTTTTCACGCTGACGTTTCGGTGGTTTCTGAGCAAGAACAGAAGGTTTGTCCGTCAACACCAGCAAACTGAGTATTGACGGCAGTACTAGTCCACGTTGGAACGCAGACGCGATTTCATGCAGAATGTACCACGTACTTTATACATAATGCCCTATATATATATATTTATTTCATTGAGCTTGTTAAATACTTTAAATATAATTCACCTATACTAACGTAATATCTCGGTTACATTACTAGCTTTATATTATTAGCTCAAGCTGTTTTGTCATTGTATATGCGTTAATTAAGCTTACTTCCCTCTACCATGATTTATATTTTCACTCAAATTAATCGTATTTCATAAATAATAACTATTGATTGTTTATTTTTACATTTCTCTAGTTTCTGTCGACCTTTTACTGACCTTTGATTCCTATAAAATAATTGAGTTCTTATTATTTATTTTTATCAATTTTTTTTCCACCTAATTAAAATTTTTGTTCGTTTTTTTAAATTGATTGTTAAATTAAAAAAAAATTTTTCATTTACATAAATAATGATTTTATTGATTTTTATAATTATATTATCTTTACATTGCTTACATTGCTACAAATAATTAATTAATAATAATTACTTTAAAAGTATGCCTTATAAATATTTAAAAAATATAATTGTATATAATTATTGTCAGTCGATAAGTAAAAGACATTGAATTTTATTATTATGAACAGTAATAAATAAATAAAAAAAAAAAAAATGAATTGTAGGCTTAAGTTGCCAAAAGTCAAAAATTGATACCCAGAATTTATGTCGTTAAAAATCAGCTAAGAGAACATTAAAATAAATGTAAGTTTGATATTTATTACTATTGCATAATATCAAATTATTTTCCTTTAACTAATTTTAATTTATCATAAAAAATAAAAATCATAAACTTTAAAAATAAATTGTAAAGATATAAAAGTCCTTAGTGTGATAAAAAATACATCAAATTAATTATTGTTTAATAATACAATTATGTTAATTAGATTTTTATTATTAAGTTCTTTGTCTACTTAGTGAATCGCGTATTCTTTGGTCATACGTGCCAATTGCACATATACTTATTTACCAAATTATTATTTATTTTTATGAAAAAAAAAAAAAAAAAGAAAAAAAACATTTTGTTTGCTCGCAATATGTCGTGATAATGAAAAAATAAATAATCTATTTATTTTTGAGTTTATGCGACTGCTGGACATCCTGAAAAAAAAAAAAAGAATTATTGTTTATAGTCATTGTATAAATAAATTTCAACATAAATTAAATTGATAAATATATCTGGTATATTATCAGACGTTTTACGAGAAGACTATCATTTATTACTTTTCTATGAAAAAAATTGTTTTACATTCAATATTAACTTTATTTTTAGATCTCTAGTTTGAAAGCTTTATTGTGACTCACTGATTTTTTGCTTGGAAGATAACAAGGCTTCAATTGAATTATAAATCAAACTATGAAAAGTAATTACTTTTATGGTCTATAAACCGATAGTATAACGATTAAAATTCTGATTTTATTTACTTTGTAATTTTTTACTAATCAAGCGTCAAGAATAATTAATTGAACAAAATATTATTATTGTTACGTTCCCGTTAAATTTATAATATTTAATTAAATTTTTAATTCAAAAATTTTAACTGCTTCGTTGATGATGAATAAAATTCATCATCAGCGAAGTGACGGAAATCGCTTGTGATAAGAGAGTCGCCGGGCTCTAGCCTAAACATCGTGAGAGCTGGACTCCGACGACTTCTCTAGGATAACCTGAGATGCAACGTTGTCAATTTTATTAATTTTTATAATTCTTTGTACTCTGGATGCAAATCCAGAGCAGTCAGCCTGAGTAAGTCAGCCGATGAACATCTTCGGCCCCGGACTTATGTTCGGAGATGAACTGACTCCACCCAAATTATTAAGTTTTACAATATATTTTAACTAACGAAATTTTGTTGATTTATTTTCAATAAAACCATTCCTAAGGTTCTTATAATTTTGAGAGAGGGTCTAGTGACAAGGCCCACTTGGAGTCTGTCGACTACCTAACGCGGCTAAGCCTGAATGATAATTAAATTTAAATATCTCAAATTTTGAGAACGTAACATTATGAATTTTTTATAGTCATATTATTTTTATTTATTAGAAAAAAATGAGACAGAGGAATTTTTTTTATCAAAAAAAAAAAAAAAAAAAAAAAAAACAAATGATGTTATATTACTTGATGAAATAAGTTGTAACTTTAATTATTGTTTAAATAAAAATTTCTTAATTGCCTTATGAAGAAACTTAACTTAATTAAATTTTCCGTGTAATTAAAAAAATTTTAATTCGATTCAGTAAAATATTTATTGTTCCCGATCAATACCATATTTATATCGGTTTAACTGCAAATAATTTAAGTGTAAATAAAACATAAGTATTAAAATAGCCATAAAAATACTTACTGCAAACAGAGCAATTAATTTCATCGGAATTATCACCGCATCCGTCACGTCCACTACAAGTAATGGCATCAGACCTACACTGGCCATTAGCACATCTAAAAGGACAGTTTCTTGCTGAAAGACGTCCACGGTAACGAGTGCGACAGGCACCACGTGGCTCGTCACTCCCGTCTCGACATGACACTACTGCATTGCAAAATTCATACGCAGGAAGACATTGTCCATTATTGCAACGAAAGCTTCCTTCCGGACATCCTAAAAAAAATACAAATAAAAAGTAATTAATAAAATAAAAATGAAATAAAAAATAAAAGTAAAAGTAAAAACTAACGTCGTCGATTTTTGCAGCCCTCCTCGTCTTCTCCATTAGGACAATCGATCCTGCCATCGCACTGTCCAGCCTTTGAAATACATACTTTGCTCTTCTTACAAGCGAACGCTTGATTTGGACATTGATCACTGGCGCATTCCTCGTCAGAACCGTCACCACAATCGGGCCTACCATCGCAGACAAAGAACCAACTGATGCAAGTACCAGACCCACGGCACTGAAATGTACCAACTGGACATCCTGTTCTTGTTGCGCCGCATGGTAAGCTTCCGTTTCCACGAATCGCACAGTCACACACGCCGTTTATGCACCGCGAGTGTGTGTCTGCCATCCGACACTCCAGATCGTTTGTACATCTAAGTCCAAGACTTACTGCTGTTAATGTCGTCGTTTCATGACGGTCCGCTTTTGTTGGTGCTGATGTTCAACAAAAAAAAACAAAACAAAAAATCAAACAAGTGCTATTACTATTAATTGTTATTTAATTCAATTTAATCAATTAAATTTTACAACGTAAGTATTGATTTTAAATCCTAAATTTTTTTAATCGAACTTTTAAGAAAAAAGTTGGCAAATCTAAAAGTGCACGACTCATAATGCTCATTCGTTTAATAAATAAAAAAAAAAATAATATTCTGAAAAAATATTTTTTTCTATTTTATTTAAATATTACTTTTGCAATTTACTATTTTTTATTGGTTTTCTATTTTTTTTTTTTTTTATTACTTTAAAATACAATTTCTTTTTTTTTATTTTTTCATTTTAAATATCGTGTGGTGTTTTAAATTGATCATGTGCACTGAGTGTATTTTTTTCATTAATTGCATGCCTCATAAGCCAAGTGTTGAGATTGTGCTCTACTCTCGACATTTCAAAAAAAGCAGTTTTCTCGAAATTGAAATTGATTTTTTGTTATTTATATCGTACTTACAGGTTAAGATGAGTATACTTATATCAAGTTAAATAATTTGTCAGGCACATAAAATATATTTCAATAACAATTTTTTTGTTTAACATAGTAAATAATAACATTAAACATAATCTTTTTTGGATGTATTATTTTGCTTTTCATATTTTATTTTAATCAATTTTATTGTGAAAAATGAGATTATGAGGTGTGCACTTTTGGATTTTCCAAATTTTTTTAGTTTTTTATTAATAACAATTAAGAAACACTAAACAAGATAACCATCTTCAATGATAATCTCCGCCAAGTGGATGCTAAGTTAATAAAAAAAAAACTGATTGAATTCGTAAATTTTTACGCAAGTTATCTTGTTTTAAACTGAAAATTGTGTTGATTGACAGGAATTTTCTTTTAACTATTTTGATATTTTTTTCTGGTTCTATTATCTTAAATTAATTTTTACCATAGTGACAGAATTAATATCCATTAAATTATCTATCAAATGATGCTCAAATTAATTAGACTACGCCGATTACCAATCGTGTAATTAATTAAATAGTTGCAAAATCGAGGCAAAATAAATTTTTCTATCGTAAAGCACTCTCTGATGCTTCGCATTATGATTCGTGCAATAATAGTAATTGAATTATTTATTTTTTACCTGAGGGTGTTGTTGTCTGAATTAATTCAGTTATCGTATCAGCGTCAATTATCACAGCGTCGTTGTCTTCTGGCAATTCATTAGTATCTTCGTGATGAGGTCGTGGTGTACGAAACATCGGATGTGTTACTAAATTTGTTGGCAATCTCGGAGTTGTCATCGATGTTGATAATAAACGTGTCGCGTTTTTCAACCATGAAATTTGTACTCCTGGTGAGTTTTAAGTAATAATTAATTTTTAACTGTTGTATTTGTCGTTATAACATTGATTTTATGAATGTAATAATAACAAAAGAGTTATTAAAGTAAAAACGATAAAAGTAGTTTAGTTTGTTATCTTAAAAAAGTACTTACCGGTATCGTTATTGTTTTCTGGTTGATTTCCCGGACTAAAAGTACTGTCTGGGTCTATTTGCGTCGTCTCGTCGAAGAAATTGTTTAAGTTGCTGGTGGGATTATTCGATGAAATAACTGGTGGGATAACGAGGTTGTTAGGGCGGCAAATTTCCCCGTCACGTTTCATTGGAGCTGTGCATTGACAGCGGCCAAATAAGTCAGGAATCAGAAAATCGCAATGCGTATCACTGTCCCAAAGACGACAGTGCTCGTGACTGTAGCACACTTGTCCTGGTTTTGCAGCTAAAAATTTAAATGAAAATAACATTACTCTATCCGCTGGTTTATTTAACTCAATAGAAAATATTCTGATTTAATTACTGCTAATTATTTATTAATTAAACAACAAAATAATATATAATTTAATTCCGTTACATATTTAATGGATTCAGTTTTAAAATTTTAATCTACAATGTAATCCATCGCATTGATTAGTGCTCTGTAATTATTATTAAAAACCAGCAGTAATCATCAATTAATAATTACCACTTACGTGTTAAACAAGTATGCCGTCTATATTGTAAATATCCATCATCGCATTGGCAAACTCCATCTAAACAAGTACTGTTTGCTACTTTCATTGAACACTGTTCCGAAACGTAGCAATCATTGCCCAGCATCGTCGCTAAAAAAATATAAATAAGAATCTTCAATTAATCATTTATCGTTAACCAATACAACTTACAATTAAAACAATTATTTTAGTACATTCTTCAATTTAAAAAAAAAAAAAAAAAAAAAAAAAAAAAATCCGAGGTAACATTTTATTCTTAAACTGTATTTTGACCCTAATCGACTTACACTAGCCGATCCAATTACCGATTGCCGTTTAAAAGCATACAATTAAGACGTATTGAATTTTTACAGGTTTCTTCTTTAATTTTAATTATTATTATTATTGAAATGAATACCAATAATAATAAATCTACTTATTTACAATAGTCAATCTCATCACTAGACGATTTAAAAAAATATATGTGTCTGACATCTGATACCGGAATATTTCTTCAAGTGTTATTGTAACATATATAGTAACGTATATATCTGGTATTATGTATTGTATTATATTACATCTTTATACTTACACTCAACACAGCGGGTTTCATTGTAAGCCGCGTAGAAGGGTTGACAGCGACAGTACCCTAAATGACAGCGGCTGTTCTCGATGTTCTCACAGTTTTTGTCTCGAGAGCACTCGTCGTTTAATTTTAGTGTTCCTATCGCTGGCGTTGTTACTGCCAAGTCCTGTTAAAAATAAGAAAAATAATGTTTTATGAATTATTAATTAATAATTATAATTATGCAAACAAATTTAATTGGTTTAATTGCTTAATCAAATCAATTAAAGATGAAACAATTCTCAGTGATGATACATTAAAATCTAATGGGTGTTTTTAAATATAATAATAATGATGATACATAAATAAAATTGTGAAAGCATCCGTGAATTATTAACGGAGGCTCTAGAGTGATGAACCATTTGCCTTGAGTGCAATGAGCTTGCTGATGTTAATTTTATGGATCAGATATAATAATAATAACAATTACAATTTGTGATTTTTAAATTACAAATTTAGTCGTATTGGTAGTAATTAAAATTTTATTAATTTAAAGTAATAATAATAATAATGATAATTGATAATATTATTAAGATGAATAAGTGTTATTTTTTGTATGTCTTGTAACACGTGTCCGACATTTCCGCCACTTGATTACGCGTCTGAAAGTGCATTCTCATGCCAAGCAAGGTGATTGCCAGTACTTGCACTTGATGTAATGTACTTTAGCATTGCATTCTTTAGACTCATAATATATTTTAGCTTGTCCTCGGCCCTTGTTGTATATATTCGCGCTCTTACGCTCTGTTAAAGTTAATCACTTCCCGGTTTCCCAGCATTTACAAACAATGTCATGTTTGTTCCTTAATGCTCCACACTAGATTTCTCATCAAAGAGTGTGACGAACCCTCTGATGTTCAATTTTACATACATAGACAACAATAGACCTGTCATATGTGTGCAGAGGTACACGTATGTATGATGAATGAATCATCTTCAGTCGAAATAATGAATTTTAATTCCAGCTAATGGAAACTGTACTTTGAAATAAAATTACAATTTTTTTTTTTTCATTTAAATTAATTCAAAATTTTACTAAAGTCTAAAATATTTTTTTTATTGAAAATTAATTTTTTTTTAGCTAGAAAAATTTTTAATTTGTTTTTAATTTTAAAGTTATCAAAGAAATAAATTTTGAAAATTTTTATAATAAAAAAAAAAATTTTAAGTAAAGATTCACTTAGGCGCCAATAACTTGCAATTGTAATTATATTTATTATTTATACCGTGTGTAATGTGGGATGTTGCGCAACATATCGTGCGTGCACCGTTATCATGCGTCAGTCACAACGGAGAATAGAGAATAGAGGATAGTATAGAAGTACATAGGATTTACAGTACAGGTATTCAGATGCACGTATGTATATCGAATAGATATGGCAGTACAGAGAAAACTCGAGTTAAACTAGCGTGGATAAGAGTCGGGAGACATGAAGATCACTTCCATGCTCCCAAGAAAGAAGAAGAAGAAGAAGTTGAGGAAGAGGAAGAGTTTCTATTTTCTATATAATAGTATTCTGTTTCTGTTTAAAAAGCACCAGTATTAGGATGAGTATATTAAAAGAAATACAAAATAAAATAAACCTCCGGGAACTGAGGATTCCTATCCATAAGATTTCCATGATTTTACAAGATCGTGCACTGTCTTATTCATTTGCATAAACTTCTTCCTCCCTCTCGGCAAATCCATCCTATATCTATATGGATATTTCTACACCACAGGTTGTTATATTATATATAGATGGTATACACATTTAAGTATCTTTGCTGTATACTTGTTAGCTGATGTTTAACTTCCTGATTTATCGTTAGCCATTTTAAAACCCATCAGTTTGTAACGCTGATGTTAATTTCTATATTTAATGCCAACTTATTTATCGGTTCTTTCTTCTTTTTTGATAATAAAATTTAATTATTTAGGGGCACTAGTTGAAAGCATTATTTTTTTAATTACTGTTATCTGTAAATTCACAAATTTTAGTTAATTTTTTTCTTGTAATTTTAATTTATTCCTCAATTTTAGCTAAATATTTTCTTGTTGCTGAATAAGTATTTTTTTATAAGAAATTTCTGATCCAATAATTTTTCCGTTACAAAAATTACTTTTGTATACTTTATCAGGTAAAAATAAAGTCTAATTCTGAATTTTATTTATTACTTTAATTTATTTATTATTAAAATTTTTTTTTTTTTTTAATAAGGTGATATTATCATTCTCTGTAGTTAAAAAAAAAAATAAAATATTTCCTATCACTTAGCTTCACTTAAACTTTTTACAAATGATTAAAACAAAAAAATTCAATTACTCTTACGGGAGTTTTTGTTCCGTATTAAGTATTTTTATCAATATGAAAATCGAACGTAACTAATGTCCCGAAGACGGAAGACCGCGACCACCTTGATGATTATAAATTATTCTCACTAAGAGCGTGTAAAAAGTACGTGTTTTATTTATAACGTTATTACTGTAAGATCAGATGGAATTTATATAAAATAAGTATAAACACATAGGCCTAGTTGGCTTATATAAGATAAATTGAATTAAGATTCAGGAGAGATCCCGGTAGATATGTAGCAAGTTAAGTCCGCAGAGTTGAAGCCAGAGTCAGAGACATATATTTTAGCATTGACTTGTAAGGAATTAAATGGATTCGTGGCATTGAACTTGTAAACAAGCGAGGAATGCCCTTTTTTAGATTTTCTCATATAAATCGAAAAAAATAAAATAAAAGGAGATAAAAAATAAATAAAATGAGGAAGAGGCTTTACTTGAGATAAAGAGTTTGAGTATCGACTTGTTACTGTTACTGTTACACCGGTATGGGGTCTCTCTCTTTCAAGTTTTCTCAAAGATCTTCCCTTTGCTTCCCAGTACAGCGCAAGTAAAGAGAGTGTCCTTGGATCATACAGATGGAATTGTAAAACTCACGATTGCCCAGAGAGTTCGCGTATATTTTTCTTTGGATAATCACCCGATGCATCTATGCGAGTTGAGCGTTCGCCTGCTATGCGCCGGGAGAACAATAACGCCGCTGGAATGACGGTAGTAACATCCGCCTCTCCACAACTCTTATATTATTATATATACCTGTAAATACCTGTAAATACCTGTACCTATACCTGTACATATAAATTGTGAAATAATAAAGAAACCCGGCTCGGCAATACTCTTTTTCAAGTCTATGAATTTTCTTTAGCTTTAGCTTTAGCTTTAGCTTTAGCTTTAGCTTTAGCCGAGCTCGCCGGGTTTAAACTAATCACCACCCTTCGCTCGCCTTTTTCATACACATAACAATACAAGCTCGTGTCTCGCCAAGCTCTTTAATGTAATACTTCTCGTTCTCTATCTATCTATCTATCTATGTTTCTACAACACCGCGTCGTACTTAACTTTAATTATACTATTGTAACTACCAACACATTTTGTGAACATTGTAATTTAAACAGATAAATAACACTACAATTTTTTACTCCATTTTCATTTTTTAAACTCAGATTATAAAAAATCATTTTTAAATCCGATCGTTATTATTATTATTATCCTATACATTCGTTTTCATAAAATTTAATGACCCAGCATTTTTTTTATACGCAATTATCTGTCAGAAAAGTTTGTATCTTCGGCAAGTAAAGTGACGCGAGTTCGAATCCCGAACGGGACTTTAATCTATTTTTATTTTTGGGAAGTAAACTGGGACACCGTTAAATCTTTCACTGTTAAAAGATTAAAAAAAAAATGAAAATTTTTAATACAATATAGCATTAAACTTCTAAAAGATTAAGGTCAGAATTTTGGGTTAAATTTTAGTGGGGAATTTATTTCTCAACTCCAATAGAAAAAGAAATAGTGACAATTATGCATGAACCGATTAACCGATAACTTGAATAGTTTATTGTAAAACGGCTCGATAACCCGAGAATGTCTACATCTATCGAATATAGAAACAGATATATGGAGCCGACGTCGATTTATTTACATTAGAGGGAAGCGATCCCACAAATATCAGAAGCATTGTTTGCGGCTAAACATAACACAGAGTGCGCAGAGTGCACAGGACACCGGGATTGTAATTCATTGCATTGTTGTCATTCTCAACCCCTCTTTTAGTATAAAGTATTCACTTTGAAAGGTCTTTAGACAAAATAAATAAAGTTTAATTAAAAAACACCCCGGATAATTTATAGGAATAATAAAAGACGCTATAATAATAACTATTAACTATAACTATAACACGATAATTGGGTGGTTAGTTGCAAAATATCGCGGTATAAAATATTAAAAATAATAATAACACAGGGGTTTTATTATTTTCTTACGGACATTTTATCAAGCTAATTTAATAGTTTCATGTTAAGAAATTCTTCATAAGCGTGAATAACGAGCAAGTAATATCTTCCGGGCGTATGCCATTTCTCCGCATGTAATACCGTGGCATAACATAATATTTCTGATGACTAGAGTAGTTCAGTAATAGCACTGCTCTACGTATACGTATACGGAAAATAATCCAATGTTCTGGCCAGTATTTTTTCCACCCATTACCTTGTACCTTTAACTTAAACTTATTTCTCCTCCTCGCGTTCACTCTTATAACTATATATATATATATATATATATATATATATATAAAGACTTTTCTTAGCCTGAACTTATATTATTCCATAATCCTTGCTTTACTTATATTCCCTACAGCGCTACTTTATTCCTCCATCTCCTCTTTAATACTCTTATCTTACCCCCCTTTTTTCCTTCGGCTCTTCCACTATTTTTCTCGGGCTCAAAATAACCAAACTATCAAGTATAACCTTGTCAGAGAATGTGAAAATTACCCTTACTCTAAATTACCCATTCCCACTTAGTTTTATAAAAAAAATTAAGCAAAAAATAATCCACAATTTAATCTTTTTATTATTATCCTTAGACACCTGCAAAAACTCGAGATAAAAATACCGATCATTTCAACTTTAACGGCTCTCTTACATCGAATTATTTTATTTATAAAAACTTTCATTGACACAAAAAATAATCACCCGCGGGAATTTTTATTAAAAAGTAAATCTTACTCTCGTAACAGTTAGATGATCAAGTTATTAAGCTAAAAACAATCGTTAAACGAGAGTTTTCTTACAGGTGGTCATCTAATTTCAAGTATTTATGTCTCATGGTGTTTGTACAATTGTAATTTATAATTTATTTATTTATTTATTTATTCAATGTTTATGTCAAGGCAAAATAGCCGAATGACAATAATATACATAATTTTTATAATAAAGTACACGTATAATAATATTAAATATGTAATACTAACAACATCATATTTTAAGAAAGTTAATAATTTCGAATGATTAAATAATATAGTTGCAAAATTCTATATTGCTGTACTATTTATAAGAATGAGAGCAACAATAGAATCAATGAGCAATATTTGAGAGCTAATTTTTAAAAAGGTAACATATTAAATACTTTAATAATTTAGA
Source organism: Cotesia congregata (assembly GCA_905319865.3). Taxonomy (NCBI): domain Eukaryota; kingdom Metazoa; phylum Arthropoda; class Insecta; order Hymenoptera; family Braconidae; genus Cotesia; species Cotesia congregata. The sequence continues at coordinate 19,879,845 of CAJNRD030001124.1, forward strand.
ATGCAAATTTTTTAATTTTAAATTTTAAATTTTTAAATGGCCTGTTTGACATTTATTTAGTTGTCAGCGTTTATTTTCTATTAAGACATTAATAAAATTATTTTTTTTTCTTCATAAAATAACTTCAGTTGTGGTTGTGGTTTTATTTTTTTACTGCTTTAATAAATAATTGAAGAATAAAAAAAATACATCAGATAATTTTTTTTAAAATTATTGATTTCATAAAAATTTATCTGTAAAATTTCAATTGAAAAAATTTACGAAAAAAATACAACATTTTTCTCTCAGTTAAAAAAAACAACCGAGCCAATTATCAAAACGCGAACATCACACCTGAAGACGTTATATAACGCAAAAAAAGGATTAAAAAAAATAATGTATCCTTAACGGAATCGATAGTGAGTGAAAATAGATATAGAAATGAAATGATCGAACATGTTAAAGAATTCTTAAGTAATATCAAGGCACCTATACAAACTATTTGCTACCACGGAAGCTTCTTCTTATATTATCAAGCTATTTATCATTGAGGAAGAGAAAGAAGTGTAATTCAACATTGAACTAAGTTTACAAACACATTTATACCCAGAATCCTCATACCAGTGCAGACGAGTAACTCTAGTAAGTACAAGTGCTAGCACATAAATATAGATATATATGTATTTATAAAAGATAGTGCACATCGAGTAAGTTGGCTTATAATGCACACTGACGTTATCTATAAGTATCTTCCTGTGCAGATCTAATAATCACATCTCTGCGGATGTGAATATTTTCAATATACATCCACATGCATACTTAGTGTTGCCCATTACTATGCCCGAGTTCTATTCGTGCGAACCCCGTAAGTCAGAAGAAATTGAGTAAAAAAACACAAACATCCCATAGGTAGTTAAGTTGAGAGTTTAAAGTCTTGTTTGTTATTTTCATTTATTTGCATATTAATATCACTTAAAAGAAGAAAAATAAAAGTTTAAACTGTCAATGGGTTATCGGCTAAAGTAAAAGTTATGTTGATAGTTTTTTACTTCTCTTTGGTGCAATTATTAACCGCTAGACTAAATTATTATTTTAAAAGACTTGGAGTCGAATAGAAGCAGAGCGGAATGTGATGATAAGTAACGAGTTTAAAGTTGGCTCAATATTAAATTATGTATTATTAATATTAATGCGTAATATGCAGTGTGGATGCATGTGTGTAATTAAGCTTGTGTTATGATTTACAACCGGGTGCATTACAATCCGACTCATCAATGCCGGCCACGTTGTCAATAATACCGTTGGCTGTTTAGTTATTTACTTATTTATTTATTAGATTATTTGCGTTTGTAACGCTAACAGTAATTATTATTAGAATTTTTAAATTTATGCCGGCACCTGTTATTCGTTGATCAGGTACTGAGCTTGGCTGTTTATATTGTTTAAATATCCGAGAATAGTGGATATGGAAATTAAGCTTTTATAAATATTTATTTTGACAGACAGTTTTATGTTTATTAAAAAGTTATTTGTGAGGTGAGAATACTGAGTCAAGTCGGGTTGTGTGAGTAGAGGTGAGCTGAGCTTTTGTTGTAGACAGTGGGATATGGGTACATCCTGGCATTGAACACATAAATATGTATTTATATTTTTTTAGTTAGAATATTCAACGGAACCGGCACTTAAGTTAACCTTTTTTTTATTCCGCGCGCCGAATAGTTTCGTCTTTATGTATTATTATGTCTAGTGGGTATTAGTATGCGTCCGAAAGAGACAGATAGAGAGTGTAATTGTGACTGGCTCGTTGTTAATTCAAGTCATACCGACGTTTCTTCGTTACTACGTGGTAGGCGATACTTTGAGTACTTTTTTTTAAGGTATCATTTTGAAGAGTTATGACACATCTTCATTAATTCCAGTCAATGAACCCGTTATTTTTTTTTAAATTATTAGTTATTTTTTAGAAAAATTTTTTATCATTTTAAACTTTCGATTTTTAATAAGAGGTATCTTTTTAAAATTTTTTTTTTAGAATTAGAATTCATTATGTTTTTAAGTCAACTATAAGTTTTAGTTAAAAAAAATTTTTATTTTGAAAAATTTTCTTTTAAAGTTTAGAATTCATTATTGAACTTTTTTTTTTATTTGAAATTTGAAATGTAAAAAAATTTTTTTTAATAATCTAAATCTTTTGATTTTTAAGTAAATTAAAATTTTTTAATACCTATTTATCATTTATTAAGATGATTTTTTTAAAAAAAATTTTTTTCAATGAAAAATATTTTCTTTTCATTGATTTGAATTTATAAAATTGATTAAAGATAATTTATTAAAAATTGCAATCCATTGAAAATTTTATAAAAAAGAAAAAATTGAAGTAATTCAAATATTAAAATTACTTACCAGAAATAAAAAAAGACACGTGCTTAGAAATAATTTCTTCATGTTAAATAATTTTTTTTTACAGATAAATAATGCACAGTTTTAAATCCACAGTACTAAATAAAATATGATAAATGTAAAATAAAATTAATTAAGTAAAAAAATCAAGTAAAAATTACGCGGGAACATACAAGAGTACGAGGTGTACGCCTGCGTGATGACTGAAGACTAAAGAGAAACTGAATAGAACGAGCCCGTGGTATGGAGTTGCGGATAGGACAGGACAGACAGGACTATCGACTAGATGAGAAGTGAAGAGTCGAAGAACATCCACCATTCAGATACAAATAAAAGTACGGAGTAGAGAAGTGGATGCGTGTATTATATGCAGAGCATTGTATTCAAGAAGAATGAAGATATTTACTACCAGTTAGTAGTTTTGATTCAACTCCCCTCGAATCTCATTCTCAACCTTTCTGTCTTTTTTTTTTTTTATTTATTTCTATATCTTCAAATGTATTTAGTTAGACTACTTATTCTCTCAGATCTGTTTCAAAGGACTTAAATCATTGCTCAGGATCCCCGATACAAGCTAAGCGGATTTCGCTCCAACCGCCCCTGTTTTTTTTTTGTCAACGACATTAAATTTACCCCAGGAAAATAAAAAAGTGTTATTGAAGCATATCACAGTCGGGTTCTAAAACTTTTTATCATTTTTTTTAAATTTATATTATAACAATGACTCATTAAAAAAAAAAAATAAAATGTAATTGATGACGAGATCCTGACCTATCATTTCATTTTATTCCTCTTGAGCCCATAAAATTAAAAAAAAGTATCATGCAATACAAACATTTTTATTTTGTTTGCTAACAATTTAAGTTTAATCCAGAAACTGGAATAATAAACATTTGATGCTGAAGCTGATGAAACTCGCACGTGATATCATCTTACCTTACAAAAGGTCATGACTTGCTTTTATTTCCTTTTATTCTTCTTATTCTTACATTTTCATGTTAATACACTTGACCCTGAAACTAAAATAAAATTTTAATTGAATAAATTTAAAAAATTAATCCACTGTGATAATTTACTCACAATTAAAAATTTTTAATCATTATCTTAGATTATAAAATATTAAATAAAACCTCATACGAGTGTCGCAGAGAATCGTTGTAAAAAATAATAAAGCTTTGAAAAAAAAAAACCGCGGAATGCAAGTGAGCAAGAATATTAAACATTTTTTACTCTTCACTATGAATAAAAATGAATATTACACGTACATTTTTACCCGACCGCCGACAGTTATGCGTAAAAAAAAAAATGTTATATATTTAGAGATTCATGATTACAATTTTAAAATGAATAATGAAGTTTTATTAATATAAATAAATAAAATAAAATAAAAAAAAGCATCCTTGATACTTTCTTTTTGTCAGTAAGCAATAAAGTTTGGTGATCATTGGCATCCAGTAAAAGCTATAAAGCAACGATTGCAAGTATCGTAAACGCAAGACTCTAATTGACAGTCGACTTGTATATAAATATATTTCTGGTTTACTTTTATATATGTGTATAACATACGGACGTCCGTTATTTTCATATAAGTATTGTGTTATTTAAGTTCAAATGACTTGCGAGTTGCCAGACATTTATTGCTGCACAAGAATAATATTATAATATAAGAAGAAACAATTTTATCTTCTTTACAATAATAATAATAATAATAATAATGATAACATTTATTATAATAATAATAATAATAATGATAATAGTATGAATAGACAAAGATAAATAATTATTTTTTTTGTTAATCAATATAAAGTATGTCAATTAATGTGTAATGAGATAGTAAATTGAAGTTAGATCGGATAAAAGAATCCCGGGTGGTTCGTAGATTCTTGATCTCGATCTTGGTCTTCATTAATTTAAACCACGCCGAAGACATAACGACAATGTCGTATAATCAATTGATAATATATACTCAGAGATATACTCGATTTAATGCTATACCATTAAATTAAATCGCATATGGAATAGAAATTGAAATTTCAATGGAAACGGGGAATGTAATAAGAACAAGTAAGAATAAATACGGTGACATTGACATCGAAAAGATATTTTATGCAAACTCTTGGTGAAGTTTCATTGAAATTCATTATTATTATTACATTAATAAGTACAGTACGGTGTGAGGATTGTGTACTCTGTGGTCTTGTAATGAACCGTTTGCTATTATTATCGCCGAGTCAAGGCAAAGGCTGTAGTTAAGACTTTCTCAGCAGGAAGTTATAATAAGTTTACTTTGTTGTTTGAGCGAATCTGTGAAAATTTTATTATATTACTCAGATGGTTGTCATTTTTTACGGTGATTATTAATGGATTGAGGAAGAAATTATTATTTTTATGCAAGGGATCTCTTCGCATAAAAATTCTTTAACCGAGAAAATTATTTTCAGGAGTTTTATTGTTTTATCAAGTTTAATTTATATAAATTAAAAAAAATTTATCAGTTCAAGAATTTTTTTTCCTAAAAACAAGACAGTGAAGTTCTTCAAAATTATTTTCTTAGTTTAAAAATTTTTCAAGTTAATTTTTTTTTTTTTTTAATTGTAATTTTCTAAAGAATTCGAGTAAATTAAATTTTATTAGTAGAGAAAAAAAAATAATTATATATCAAGATATAAAAATACAATGAAATCTGCGCTCAGATCATTAAGGAGACAATAAAATAATTTGCTGAGACAATGCGATAGATATATCTATACGAGTCATTAACTTCGTTGACTTCTGGGTCACGCAAAATCTAGTTTGTGAAAAATTAATAATTAACGATTATTTGCTTAGTAATAATTAAAAATGGTAATAATTTTTATATAAATTAGGTAAGTAAATATTTTAAATCGGAATTAAATATAAATTCAGTATTTATTTAATATGTAATTGTGAGATGTTGTTTTATTTTCATAACGATTCGTGGGTAAGATAAAAAAAACTTTCTCAGTGATAATCCGAGCTTTACTATTGTATTGTTTTTTCTAATGATTGATAAAGAATCGCGATAAATATTAATTGTGTGAATAACGCAGGTTTGTTTGTTAAATATTTTGTCTAATTCTTTTTTATGTTATTCCATGCATTGAATTATTTATTTTTTGTTTATTACTATCCCACTGACGTTTTATTTAAACTGATCGTCATTATGATTCATTTAAACCGTAATTAAGTGAATACTTTAGATAAAGCTATGCTACAATTTATAACAGTAAATTTTCTGCAAATTCATTGATAATAAGTAAATAAATTATATGATACTAAAGTTACCTGGCTCCTAAAAATTTTTAATTAATAAATTTCACATGTGAAAATTAAAAAAACCAATGCTTGTAATTTTTTATAAATAATTTCTTGCCAACATTTTATTTTTTAAGTAAAAAAAAAAAAACAATTTAAGTGTGCTGATTTTAATATCATAAATTATAATACAAAAATTAGCAGACATCTGATAGTTATTTTATTTTTATAACTAATCAATTATAAAGAAAAATATTTTTGAAATTGCCAATTACAATTACTTTAAATTCATAATTAATTTAATTGTGATAAAAATCTAAAAAATTGACAGATGTCTGATAATTTTACTATCATCATAAATTATTAAAATTGATGGAATTTTTTAATAACAATTAAGTTAGCCGAAATCTAAAATTTTTTAGAATTCTTTTTATTGAAAAAATTATTAAAAAAAATTTTTTTTTTTTAATTTAATTTATAAAAAAAACATGAAAAACTTTGAGTATAATTTTTAAAAAATATTTTTTTTAAATCCAATTTAATAAATGAGAAAAAATAAAAAAAATTGAAAACGTCGTCGACTAACTTTAGTATCATAATTTTTTAAATAAATGTTTCTTGCTATAATTTATTTTTCGAAAAATTAAAAAAAATTATCAGCTGTCTTTGAATTTAAAATCATAAAATTTTTCCAAATATTATAACTAATTTATAATATTTATACTATAAATTAATAATTTAAAAACCGCGAAGCACTTGCGTAATAACAAAATGACAAGTGGTGCCCTCATTCATTTCACAAACTCACACACACCATTTAGAATTGCCTTTTTGTGGTTAAAAAAGAATCATGGCTTTGGCATCTGCAAGAGTTATTTTGAATCCTAGTAAGTAATAATTATTGATTACAGCAATTAATTAAAAATATTCAATCATTTTTAATCCTTCTGACACTCATTAACTTCCCAATCATCAATTATTATTTCACAGTTTATTTTTTACTTGCCGACTCCATGTTTTCCAGGTTAAGATTTACCATTTCATCATTTCCAACACTTTATTTTATTTAATGTAACTTACATTTTAAAAATATTATTTTGTTACAGTTCTCCGCAAAACTATCAAGCAAATTCTCTTCAGTCGACATTTTTCAAAATGTGTAAGTCAACTACTCTATGTCTCCACATAACGCAATTTTTTATTATATACTATGACTATGATTATTATTATTACGAGTACTATTGTAATATAGAACGTATTTTTATATTATTTCACTTTTTAATGCAATTTATTGAAAAAAATGTTTTCTTCAACAGCAACGAAGAAGTTTGGTGTGCTCGCAGTTATACTTGCCTCAAGTAACATCACAGAGGCTATATGCCGAGAAAAAAGTGTTCAACCGAGATAAACCACATTGCAATGTGGGCACAATTGGTCATGTTGATCATGGCAAAACAACATTGACTGCTGCAATCACCAAAGGTTATTATTTAAATACTTAATAATATAATTTATGATATGTACTTAAAGTATCAAACATTTGACATTTTATAAACATGAAAATTATAAATAATTTTCTTTCCATCCATTATTTAATAATTAATTTTTTAGTTTATATAAAATTAGATGTCATACTTTATATGAAATAAATAAAATAAATTATTTACTTTAAACTAATGAAAAAAATTTTTAACAGTGTTGGCAGAACAAGAGCTAGCCAATGCTATGGGTTACAGTGAAATCGACAATGCCCCAGAAGAAAAGGCTCGTGGAATCACCATAAATGTAGCGCACATTGAATATTCCACCGCAAATCGTCACTATGGACACACTGATTGTCCAGGACACGCTGATTATATAAAGAACATGATCACAGGAACAGCGCAGATGGATGGTGCTATTTTAGTCGTCGCTGCAACTGATGGTGCTATGCCGCAGACACGTGAACATTTAATTCTTGCTAAGCAAATTGGAATCGAGCATATTGTTGTCTTTATTAATAAGGTAATTGATACTAGCAATCTGGCAGTCACTATTTGTGACTACCGTGACTTGTGAACTATAAATAACTAAAATTTTACTTCATTAAATAATGGCTTGTATTAAATTGCACTGTACTTTCTCAACAATTGACATTTTTAAAGAGATAAGCTCATCCCGATGTTACACTCATCAAGAGCTTTCATTTGAGTACCCACATGCATTTTGATATATTTTTCATATATACATATATATAACATATATAAATATATGAAAAATTGATGTGAGTACTCAAATGAAAGGTCTCGATGAGTGTAATGTCGGGGTGAGCTTATATCTTTAAAAATGTCAATAGTTCACAAGATACAACATCATTTCTTTATTATGTTAAATTGCACTGTACTTTAGTAACTACTGACATTTTTAAAGATATAAGCTCATCCCAACATTACACTCATCGAGAGCTTCCATTTGAGTACCCACATGCATATATCAATATATATAATATATGAAAAATTGATGTGGGTACTCAAATGAAAGGTCTCGATGAGTGTAATGTCGGGGTGAGCTTATATCTTTAAAAATGTCAATAGTTCACAAGATACAAGATTATTTCTTAATGATGTGTCTAGAGATAGAGCATTTTCGAATGCAGCCTATATAGATTATTATTTAAAGACAATATCTAGAGATTTAATTTTTAATTTATTTAATTTCACGACATTCATTTTCAAGATTGCTAAGTTGTTAATTTAAATTTTTAGGTTGATGCAGCTGATGCTGAAATGATTGAGTTGGTAGAGATGGAAATCCGGGAATTATTATCAGAAATGGGTTACGATGGAGATAAAGTACCAGTAATAAAAGGTAGCGCTTTGTGCGCATTGGAAGGAAAGAATCCCGAAATAGGAAGTCAGGCTATCATGAAACTGTTGGAAGCAGTCGATGGCCACGTACCTACACCAATTCGGGACTTGGACAAGCCATTTATGATGCCCGTGGAGAACGCTTACTCGATCGCAGGTCGTGGAACTGTCGTAACTGGTCGTCTCGAGCGCGGAATCATCAAGAAGGGAATGGAAGCCGAGTTCATCGGATACAGCAAATCTTTAAAAACCACCATCACCGGAATCGAGATGTTCCATCAGATCTTGACTGAAGCTCATGCCGGTGACCAGCTTGGAGCTCTCGTCCGAGGATTGAAGAGAGACGACATAAGAAGAGGAATGATTATGTGCAAACCCGGTACCATGAAAGCCTACGATCATCTGGAAACTCAGGCATACATTCTCAGTACTGAAGAAGGTGGCAGAAAGAAACCTATTCCTAACTTAATACAAATCCAGATGTTCAGCAAGACTTGGGACGTCGCTTGTCAGGTTTCTATTCCAGACAAACCCATGGTCATGCCTGGAGAAGATTCTAAGCTTGTGTTGAAGCTGTTCAGACCGATGGTACTCGAAAAAGGTCAGAGATTCACGCTTCGTGATGGAACGATCACTTTAGGTACCGGGGTGGTCACCAACGTCCTCAAACCACTGAATGAAAAAGATCGACTGTTATTAACCGTGGGAAAGAAGAAGCGTGCAAAATTAACTGCTGAGGCTGCTAATTAGATTATTTAATCACATACGTATTATTCAATAACAGGTTAAATATTATTGCGATTATTTTTACGTCAGTAGTTTGATTATTCCTATTATTAAACACTTTTATCAGTCAATTGGTTTCATAATCCCGATCACTTGACATTCCGGGTACTCAAGTTTATTCAATATAAAAAATCATATCGATTGGCTGATATATATAATTGTAAGAATTTGCATTTTATTATGAAACCTTTGTATTAATTAAAGTGTTAATCAATAAATTAAAAAATTGAGATATCACTTTTTTCTAAAAAAAAAAAAAAAAATATACAGTACACGGAAAGAACAAGATGACACTGAATATCATACCAGATTTAACTGAGTGAAAAGAAATTTCAGATAGTAGCTAGTATAATCCAAATTAGAATGAGTATAATCTGGATTTTTCTAGCTATCGGAAATTTTTTTTCACCACAGGTATCACTGAGTATAATTTGGGATGATATCCAGTGTCATCTTGTTTTTTCCGTGTAGTTAACCAAATATTTTTTTTTGGTATTTTAAGGAAATAAAATAAATTGATTAAATAAATAGATGTATTGATTATTGAAATAAATAAACTAATTATTGTGGTAATTATTAATCAGTTGTTATTTATTGATAAACAGCAGTGTTTATTTAAAAACAGGCACATTAAACGCTCATTCAAAAAAAAAAAATATTTTAAACATTACACATTCTTATGATATATTTATAATTTATACCACACATTCAAAGTAATTAACTTTTAACAAATTCACACACCGCTCTTGATTGTTTCCAGTTATTATTTATCAACTTGAATTTAAAAAGTTTCGCACTTAAAATCGAAACTATTCATGCAGTAAAAAAAAGTTATAGTTTTCAAGTTAAATAACACATTAATCAATTTCAATTAGAAAAATAAGAAACAGTCCTCAAAGTTTATTATCAAACTAACTGCATTATTATTTTATTAAAATTAACTTCTGTTTTAAAGAACACTCTTGCACAGCGGTGTCCACTTGCTCAGTACCTGTAAATTACAATTACAATCACTTGTAAATAAAATTTAAATACTATCAAATAAGTTTTTAATTTTTTATTGAAAAAAAAAAAAAAACAGTTAACGTGGAAGCTATTTTGTAAGTTAAGTTAATTTCAATTTAGGTTTAAGTTTGTGACCAACAAGAGTGCGATTTTATAGTAAAATATGAGTACTTGTTAGGCCTTATCTCATTTTACGTATTGTTTATTTACTTTGTATGGCCGTACGCACAATTAACCTATAGATCCTCATCGTCTTCAGGCAATGCCGTTTCTTGGGCTTCCTTAAGATCCTTTTCAATTTGTTGTTGCCATTGTGGATCCATGGTAACCTCTGGTGGTAATAGAGCTGGCATGGCGACGAACTCCAAGTTAGGGTCACCAATCAATTTCCTTGCTAACCACAAGAAAGGTTTCTCAAAGTTGTAATTACTCTTAGCACTGATGTCGTAGTACTATATTAAAGAACAAAAAAAAAATAAATAAAAACATGAGTATCATAAAATAATTTTTAGTTGAAAATAAAAATTAAAAAAATGATAAATACCTGAAGATTCTTCTTTCGGTGAAAAACAATACTCTTGGCTTTGACTTTTCTGTCCTTAATATCAACTTTGTTACCGCATAAAACAATTGGAATATTCTCACAGACACGTACCAAATCTCTGTGCCAGTTGGGTACATTTTTATACGTTACACGTGATGTAACATCAAACATGATAACAGCACACTGACCCTGGATGTAGTAACCATCACGAAGACCTCCAAATTTTTCTTGACCAGCTGTGTCCCATACGTTGAATCTGATGGGTCCTCGGTTTGTGTGGAAAATCAGAGGATGGACCTCAACTCCGAGAGTCGCTACGTACTTCTTCTCGAACTCTCCAGTCAAGTGACGCTTTACGAATGTAGTTTTTCCAGTACCTCCGTCACCGACGAGGACACACTTGAAGGTAGGCATATCAGCTTCCTGGGCCATTTTGCTTTTTTTTTTTTATTGTAATGTTACTCGTTAATAGAACCTGGAATTTTTTACACAGTTAGAAAATGAAAATTAATTTAGCAGATATTTAATAATTTTTCTAACAAATTAATTATGGCAAAAAAAATTGACATGTAGAAATTAAAAAAAAAATAAAAATGCAATTTTTTAAAAATAATTTTTTTGTTAAAAAAAAATAAAAAATGGTCGAGACTGCTAAATTTAATGCCATAGTTAGAAGTCAAGAAAAAAAAAATATATAACATTGTCCTTTTTTTTTCTAACTATACAACCCCTAAGCGATTATTTTTAGTACAACGTGAAGGAATTACTGACAAAAAAAACCAATCAATAAATAATAATCAATGAACACGTGCCGAGGTTAAATAACTACGTGAATTTAATCATTACACAAAACGCAAACTTCATATCTAGAAATATAAATATCAACTAATGTTAATTTGTCATCAAATTTTACTTGACAAAATTATTTGAGTACGATAATATTTTACTTATACAAGTATATGTCTATGTGTGATTAAATATATGACGCTGAGGTGTAACCGGCAGGTGTAAAAGAACGTTTAGATTGTACTAGAAAAAAAAAAAAATAATATACTGACCTCGTACTTGATTTTATTGATACACGTTTGTGCAAAATTAAATAAATAATATATTTAATAAAAAATATCAAATCAAATGAAACGGAAAATGGAATAAATGTATGATGAAAATAATAGTCAGCCGGTTGGAAAATAACCACGCTGAAATTTAATGAGAACTTGGTCAAGTAAAGCTTGAGGATGCAATTGATGAAAAACTTATTTTATTTATGTAAATAAATAATACGTACTTTGAACAAAAAACTAACAACTGTAGACGTGTTATTACTGCCGGCGAATGATCGAGATAAATAAAAATAGTATTTTTAATAAAGAAATAATTTCTTTCCCGGGTTATTGCGATGGATGTGAAAATGAACGATAAAACTCACCTTGCTGCACAGTCGTTATGGCTCACAATGGCGTTCCTCCGAAGTGACTAATCTAGTACCCGCGTACCGGTAATACGTTATTTTAATATGAGGGTATATTAAAGAAAAAAATGAAATTTCTGAATTAAAAAAAATAATACAATAGTTTTTTTAAAGGTTTTGCTATTAAATAAATAGATTCTTTTTGTTTTTTCTGCTTAAATAGATATATTTTTGTCCAGAAAGTGGCGACCTCTTTACGAGACATCAACTATGGCAGACATTTTGTTATTGAATCACATGCCAATTTGAACCTTATGTTCTCAGTACTTAAAGTCATTCTCGGGTTCATCGGAAGTTCCCGGGTAATAATTTTTTGACCGGATTTGCCATGTAGTCGTATAAGTCGTTGTTTTTACTTTTTTTTCGCGCCAAAAATTTGAATATTTTCTCATGCTCATGTGTAAGTTTTTACATTTTTTAGTAAATATAAAAAATTTTAATGTTGATTAAAAGATTTTATTCTTTATTAATTATTAAACTCAATTAAGTGAAAAGAAATTTTTTTTAATTTTTTAAAAAGTTAACAAATTTTATTTTAAACACGCTAAAAAAATTTTTACATAGGTACCACAAAATTTTTTTAAATTGATAATTTCAATGTTAAAAATTATCGGGTATTTTTATTAATAAATTTAATGCAATAGTTTAAAAAAATAATTTAAATAATGTCTATAAAATTTTTTGTAAATTTTCCGAATGTACTTTTAAAATTTTTTATGTATTTTATTTCGGAGCTCCAAAATAATGAAAAAAAAAAAAATTTTGATTATTATAAAAATAGTTCACTAAATAAATTTAAATTATGAAAATTAAGTTAGCAGCCGACATTTAAAAATTTTTAGAATTTTTTTTTATTGAAAAATTTATTACAAAAAAATTAAAAAAAAAAATGTCACTTGTAACAAACCTCAAAAACTGTAGGTGAAATTTTTTAAAAATATTTTTCTGTTTTAATTTAATTATTAAACAAAAATCAAATAATTAAAAATGTCGGCTAAAACTTTAGTACCATATTTAAATTACGCGCTTAAATTCAAACCAATCAAAACCGAAGTCTTGATGCGGCCCTTAAGACATAAAATAAATAAAAAGTACAAGTGAGTAATGACGTATTAGTGTATTTATAAATTAATGATAAAATATTTTTTTAATAATTAAAAATAAGATAACAAAACAATAATAGAATCAGCCCGGGGTAATAAGTGTAATTGGTACATGAGTAAGAAAAAGTTGACGTCATCGGAGCATGCGCAGAATGAAGAACGGCACTGCAGAAGCAGGCGAGTTTGCTTAGGTATCGATTTTACGATCGTGTCTCTGGCGGTTAGTGTGTCCGATTCGTTAGTTTTTAGTGGCCGTGCTCCTCGTTGTTACATGAAGGATTTTTACGTGAATGGAATTATTAACTGTAAATTGTTGTAAATCTAACGTCCGTTGACTGTCGTGTAACTCGTCATAAAACCATGACTAAGGATAGATTAGCAGCCCTCGTAGCGGTGAGTTGACCAACAAACACTTGTACAATGTGTACCTAGTCAGTAGTTAAGTTATCAATATATTATCACATCATTAGACTCCTCATATCGTCGTAGATATACCTACATACTTAATGAACCTTAATGCTCTCGCTGTCCTGTCAGTTGAAGACCAATCGTAAGATGGATTATTGTAAACTGTTGAGTTGTTTTTTTTAACGTTGGCTACCACTGTCCGTTGTCAATTTTACAAAACTCAAAAAACCGGCGATCCGATTTAATATTAAGACAATAATATTCCACTAATCCAATCGTTGATTCCAATAGTAAATTATTACCAGTGTGGTCAAGTGTTGATGTCTATTATAGAAAGGCGTTTCCATTCTTGAGTCATCCACGGAGCTAGAACTGTCATCTATCTGATTATCGTCACCAACAACCGGCACTGATGACAGGTGTTACCGTTCAGGGTCTCAGTGCGCTCATTTTAATATTTATTTATTTTTATTTTATTCTATTGTATCTTTTATTTACTTTCACTCTTACAACTCGTACTGTTTTTATTTTTTCATTATTTTATCATAACGTTGTATTGTTTCAGTTTAAAAACGTGCCCCACCCCCCCCCCTTCCACTGTCAGTGAGTTATTCGATAGCTGTCGGTCATGTTAACTGACATTTATGCATATAAAGCCAAGCTATAACTGGAATAATTATTTAAACTGGCAATAAATAAACGGTGGCATTATTTTTATTGGCAGTCATGGTCAGGAGAGAGTTCAAAGAGACCTGAAACGCCGGTCTACTCATAATAATTACTAAACATCCTGTTGTTGAGTGTTAAACATCAAGATTGTAATTTTGGAGCCGTTTGTCTTAGACGTTTACTCAGCGAGGCTATGTACTGGTCTACTGTACTTACCTGGTACCTGTAAACTGGAGTTGTAAACTTTCTGCCGCCGGGGATCCTTGTCGTCCTTCACTACGTCTTACCGGATGTCCCTCTTTGTGACCGAGTTATTCGTCGTATTTTCTACCTACACCTTCACCACTTCCTCCGGTGTTAAACTCTTAGTTATTATTGTACTTTTACAAGTACTAGCTAGTACTTATACTCGTACTTTATTCACTTCTCTTCTTAACTTCTATTTAAAACTTCTTGCTCTACTTAGCTAATTTTTATTTAATATTTAATAGAATAAAAAGAAAAATGAATATAAATTATTGTTAAATTTTAAACATTAAAGTTTATAAATAGCTATGAAATAATTAAATTATAAGGTAGATCGATGATTTAATAATTGATGGAATTATTAAGTTACTTCATACAACAGCATATTATTAATTGAGTAATTTTTATGACGTAATCATTTATTGTTTTTTTTTTTTTTTTTTTTATTTGTTTCTATTATTATATTTAAATTTTATCGTCTTTGATTTTTTTCTTAAATTAAAATATTTAATTGCGTAATTAATGAAATTCTAGGACTCGCAAGATGAGGTCGGTGTTGTAATTCCTATTATTCCTCATTGTCAATGACCGGATGCCTCTTTTTTTAAATGATGAAAACTCGTAATGAATAACGACAGCCAGAAGTTTCTTCTTATTTTTAATACACCAGTGAGAAAAATATAAAATAGCAATAACAGTAAAAGAAAAAGAAAAAACCGGCGCTGTGCTGGTGATTACTAAAGTTACGCGGTAGTTCTTGCGAATAAGTAACGAGAAAAACTTTTCAATACACTTTTTTAGTATAAATTCAAGTTTCAATATTTTGTGCATACGCGGTTTTTATTTATCGGAGTTTCGCTGAAAATGAAAATATTTTTCATTGTTGCTTATGATTTATCGCCAGTGATTAATCAAGCTCCACATTTATATTATTATTCGTTTTTTGACAATTAAAAATACAAGGCTGAATATTGTTATTTTTTTTTTCAACTGTATTTTAGTAAAAAGATTTTAATTTATTCTATATCACTTTCCCTTGAACGTCACCCTACTCAGCTGTTTATGTTTTTTTAACAAAACAACATTTTTAAAATGATTTTTCGCGGCTCTTTGCTGATTTATGTTCTCGCCTTTGTGTACAACCTGATGTGCTAACGAGGATGATTCTTCATTGTTGGGGAGAAAATCAGAGGCGTCAAGTTTGCTTCTCTGGGATTGCCTTGAGCCCATTCACGATACTCGAACTAGGTTAACTATTGTCTGTGACAAAAAAATAATAAAAAAATGAAAGAAAACAACGATCATTACGTGAAAATAAAATGACGTCACCCTTACTCGATGTTTCCCTCATCAACTTTATATTATATTCCTGTACTATAAAATAATCCTTATCAACATCCGCTCACAAATTTTATAAATATATTTTCAGAACCGTCAACTTTATTAATATCTTTTCATTATTTACATTTATATATAAATACTCATTGGTCTATTCAATTAATTATTTACTCGCTCATTAAAATTTCTTTTATAACTTACTCTTATTAAATTAATTAATTAATTTTTTTCTTATATATTATATTTAGCTTGAAATTTTTTAAAGTGTTTTTTTTTTTGTCAATTTTATTAAAATTTTATGAAGTCAAAAAAACGAATAATTTTCCTTAAATACAAGCGATAAAAAACGTTATGTCAGAGTATAAACATAAACATAAATATATTTGTCTATAAATATGAGTTTCAAAATGTTTCATTCAAAGTATTCAAGGTACAAGTATCGTAGATAAGACCTACTTATCATATCAAAGAAGGTTTAAATATTTTCTCGGTTTTTAGTGAAGAAAGATAAAAAAAAAATGAAGCGGTAAATTTTTTATGGATTTTATTTACAAAAATCTATGACTGCGTATCAGAGCATAAATTTAAGATTTGAATGTGATGTTATGTTCGTGTATGTATTTATGTCGATGTGAAGCGGAGGAAAAACAGAAATAATTTAGTGTTGGGATGGATAAAATGAATTTGTTGTTTTAGCTGGAATTTAGGTTGTGTTCTGTAGTAATATGTAGTACCAGCATAAAATGTAACATTGTGAAGATGACATTGGAGAGACAGGAGCGTCGATGAAATGCTCATTTGAATATCCCGGGCGTAGCCTCGGTTCTCAGCGTATCCTTGACCTAACGTCCCAACGTGGGGCCACATCACATACATACATCACACACAACGTACACACCGCAACAACACTACGAGACCTGCATCGTTTCACTAATTTCGCAAAACCATCAGCCACGTTTTCCCAATTTCATTGCCCGCGTTTACATAACTTGCTAATTGTTTGCTCTTGACATCTTCCATCAACTTTTACGTCAAGTTACAACTTAATAATCTAATCTCCACTAAATTCATTTCATTCAAATTTTTTATTTACATAATTCGAGCTTTCATTGCTACATTTATTTTATTACTTCAACTTTGTACTCTTCACAAATATTTAAATTAATTATTTCGACGTTTTAATTTAATTCTTGTCGTTTTTAATTGTCAATTGTCTTGTAAATAATTTATTAATTTAATTTTAGTATTTGATAAAATAATTCATTACTTCAAAAAATTTTATCAATAAGCTTCAAAAGTTTATTTTTAAACGGACACATTAATTTAGAAAAAATCTTCTATTTTTTTTAATTTATTTTTTATGTATTCACTATCAGCGGAATAAAATCCTTGATAGAAAACATAAAAATGAGAAATACGCAAAAATTTCATTCATATAGATAAGATATAATTTTATTAACTTCCTCATTGTGTAATCTTCAATTTATTAATACTATTATGTATAAAAATAATTCAAAACTAGCTCCAATTACTGATTTATATTTTCATAAAATACATATTTAAATTGGCTTGAAAAAAAATCTCTTAAAAAAACATCCGAGTTTTCAATTAAATTTTTTCCATGTCATGAAACACCAAATAGAAGTTTTAGGGAAGACATACGATCTTTTTTACTCTCATACACTCTTTTCTTTAAGTTGGATAACTTATTCCAAGTTTGTCGTACATTATCAATCAGCAGACTCTTCTTTATTGGTTGTTTTAATAATTCATTTGAAACGTCTGTAATTTATCGATGTTATCTTGTCTCAGCAGAAAGAATGAATTTTGTTATTGTTATTCCTATCGCAACTGTTATTGTTGTTGTTTTATTGCTATCTAATAGTATCGCAATTTAAGTTAAAGTAATCCATTGCGACATTTTCTCATCTCCATCGACTTAAGCCTCCCTAAAGTTTTTCCTCTTTCAAAATTCTTATTGTTTTTTTATCAAGATTAAATAGATAGGGTAATTTCACAGTGTCTTGTTCTGGCTCCTCATTCAATCTCGTTATCACTTGGGATTATAAGTGATTCTGTAAGCTGATAAAATTTACACAAATGTGTCACCTTGTTGAGACACTGAGTAAAAAGCGTACAATGTTCTGGCTGTTTAATATGTATCAAAGTTTTTTTATTATATTTTTTTTTATTGGCTTATTTATTTTATATCTCTGCATTTTAATTATTTTGCAGAATTGTTGAAATATATAAAATATGTTACTTTTTTTTCAACTACTCGCTAAAGGTCACACTCAGCTCCAGAGTGCTCTGTGATTCTAAACTTTTAACGATCAGTGGGAATACATATTCCCACCAACGTTTATCCATTTATTTTTTTTTTTAATTTCACTAGGAAACTAACTGTTAATGCTTTAAAACAAACAATTTATCGTTTTTCAATTTTTTTTTTCTCTTCCTCTACAATATTCAACATATTACAATCAATTTCTTTTTTTTTTTCATGATGGCTACTAATTTTAATTAAACAAAAAAAAATTATTATTTCTCTAAAACTTTATTGTTAACAGTAATAATTAAGAAAAAAAAAAAAACTTAATTATTTCCGGTAAAAATTTAACTGGCTCTATGGTTGGATTATCGAGTGAATGCAAATCGCGTAATTTAGTTTCTATGCAAAACAATTTAATTTTACATGTTAGCTTATAGGAAAGCGAATTTCAATTCCTTGCTAATTTCTTTATATATTGAAAATTAAATTAACCTAAATTCATTTGCTTTAGAATAAAAGCAATTGTTTTCAGCTAAAAAAAATTAATTAGTTTTCGCTACGAAAATAAAACGTCCTGATTGTCGTTAAAATAAAAAAACTGTTAACCAGAAGTACAGAAAAAAATAATAAAAACATAGTATCAATTTTTTTGTAAGAAATTAATTTTTTACTTGTAATTTTGCATTGACTAAATAATAAAAACTTTAGAAATATAATTTTTCACTTTTAAATAAAAAATTTTTTTAACTAAAGATATTGATAAAAAAAAATCTAAACTGTAATTAATTATTAAAATTTTTTTTTTTATAATTTTTATCATAATATTTGTACTAGTAATTACTAATTTACACCAAAAAAAAAAAAAATTAGAAAAACGGTTCACTCTAAAGGCCATCCCTGCAACTTCCCGCTCATTTTGTATTTAAACGCTTCAAACTACACATTACGTTTTTGAGCTTTTCGAGCTCAAAAATATTATTTTTGTGTCAATTTGAGCTCTTCGAGCTCAAAATTCTAATAGCAGTTTAAAGACACAATTTTTTTAATTTTCAAACGGCAATAACTTTTGAATGAATGAACCGATTTTCACGCGGTTGGCGGCAATCGACGCAGTTTTTGAAGCTCCATGAAAAATTTTCAAGTTTAAATCGATCGAGCCATGAATTTCGAAGTTATTACAAAAAAACACTTTTTTCGATTTTTTTCGACAACGATATCTCACGAACGCATCAACCGATTCTAACGTTTTTGGTGGCGATCGATGGGGGTTTTCAAGGTTAAGAACTGATTAGTTTTTGAGACCGATCGGTTCAGCCAATTCGGAGATATTTAAAAAAATAAAAAAAAAACAACTTTTTTTTTCACTTTTTTTGCATTTTCTCGAAATCTACCGGTCGGAATCGGTTCAAATTTTCAGGAAATCTAAGTTTAGTGAAGCCCTTTCGAATGACACCAACCGCGATGAAATCGGTCTGTGACCTTCAAACGTCGAGATCTGATGAAAACTCGATTTTTGTAAAACGGGGTAAAAACAATAACTTCCCGATTTTTGAAAATCTGAGATTTTAAGCAGGAAGTTAAAAATCATTTGAAAAAAAAATTTATCTTTTGAAACCTATTAAATAAGCGTTCAGAATTTCAGGTTCAGGTGTATCATAATTTTAAACTATCTTGACATTTAAAATCTGTATTATAACATGCTGTACCTCTTGATAACTATAATAGAAACATATAAGTGCTACGTGAATGGAATAACGTTTATACCGGAAAATACGGATATTTAGTAGCCCTTAACATTCAACCAGGATAATGATGATATAGATTGGCAGCTTAAAATAATATCCTTCATCAATCTCGATACATAAATACCAGCTTTAATAAAGTTGTATCAAGAAGCACCCTCTCTACTATTCGATTTTCCACTATAGTAACCAGCAAAATTATTATACAATAAATATAATATAAACATATGCGCCAATGTGTATCCTGAATGTAGGCGGTGTAGGTGGTAGCAGTTAGTGTGAACACTCATATAAGTGACGCTAGTACATAGCAGGGAAAAGCTCCATTCCCGAACAGAGTTCAGAGAAATACTACACTACGTAACAGCGTAGTCGTGTATATAATAGATGAGTTCATGTGGGCGGTTTGAGCGAGACAAGCTGGGTCAAAGCTTTACTTGCTTCGAAGATGACAATGACTGGTATTTAATGCGTTGGCTGTTCGTACCAACAGTAAATGTCCTTCTATACCGTAAATCTTCTGAAATATATATCTATCATCTATGAAGATATATGTATTTATATTTATAGCTTGGTTTTAGTTTTAATTAATTGAAACTGCTTTACCAATTTGAAGCCAAAGTTGATAAATAGCAATTACATCGTGAACCATGACATTTCTCCTCCAGTCATCAATTTTTTAATTATTAAACTGAAAAAGTTGGAAAATTAAAGAAATGAAATAAAAAAATTTGTCCGCTGGCAATTATTATCTTATAAAAATTTTTAAATGAATTTTTCAGGCTCAGTCGGATGATGATGAAGCGCCCGACGAGGTGTCCGTTAACGTGGGCGGGCAGGAAGATTTCATGACAGAATTTTTTGCGGAGGTAAGTTTATTTTTATAACTATCCACATTACACGATACTTTTATTCTATAACTCAACTTTAATTACTTGAGGTAGTTATATTATATTTACTTTTTAAGTTGTAGAACTTGATTATTTATTTTGACATGGGATTAAATAAAATTTTTTGAATTAAATTCGAGATCCGAGACTTGAAGTGACATTGAAAGACGTGTTTGTGAAACTAAACAGTAAAATGGTATATATTGATTACAATACTACAGATGGAATTTAATTTGCAAATTGATATAGTTGTCACTGGTCTGTTGTTTTCATTAAATGGACGGTTTAAAGTGGAAATTGATTTGATTACCATCAAATTCAGCTGAAATACCTATTGATTCTGTTTCAATATTATTTTTGAATTGAAGCTTATGATATTTGTTTTCATTTTTACCTGCTGTACTGTTCACAAATATTGGTTTTCATTTCAAAAGCCAACTACTCTATTTTCAGAGTGTCTGTGATCAAACACTTATAAGACCCAACAAGTGTCCACCTCTCCTTTTCAATATAAATTTGTAGTTTCTTTTTGACACACTAGACCGACTGTTATCAATTATGGTATTGTGTTGGCCGTCGACGGTCACTCTAGGTTACGCTCAAAAAATACAACCGATAAAAATTTGAAATTTTGTACTTTCATTTTTAAAACAGCGCTGTTGAAATATTAAAAAATTATTTCATTACAAAATTTACTTCAATAAAATTTCTTCAAGTTTTCAAAAAGTCTCAGTTATGAATAAAGTAATATTAAACCAAAGAAGGCACTACTTATATGCCAGTGATAAGAAAAAGATACAAGTTGTTTTTGATCTAACCTATATTTTTGATTAGACAGTATGCTGTGTTTAGAAATAGTATCTTGATCTTTTGAGTTTTTTATACAAATTTAAACATCATATGATAAAAATTATTATTTTTTTAATTATCTGATTGATTCTCTTTTAAAAAGTTAAATTTTAATGAAGTTTACTTCAAAGTAAAATTTTCAATTCAATATTGAACTCGATTTTAGCATCATGTTAATTCAAAATTTGATTTTCAAAAATGATGCTTTAAATTATAGAATTCTGTACATTCTCAGTTATTAGTTATTTCCCTTCATTAAACTATTCATTTAATAGATAGTTAACAGAAAAGTTATTCTATAAAATTCCATTTCTTCCCATTATTCGAATGTTAAATGAAATTCTCTAACAGTGACATTTCTATATGCACACCTACAGAGTTAAATTTAGCTTAATCTCCAATATATAGATATATACATGAATTTCTAAATGCCATCACCGATGTTGGGTGCTTAATTCCACAAATAGTTGTCTCAGGATGTGTAGGAAGTTATGCAACAAAATTATCAATTCCTCACATTATATCAAGGGACAACTTTTTTAATCATTTGTCCTTTGCTTTTATATTCGCGTAACTTATTTATTCTATACTTTATTCATGTAGAAAAAATTTTCTGTCCCCATCACTGGATACGTAATGACTTTACTTTTTTCCGGGTAGATCATCACGAATAAATTATCCGTTTATTTTTATTTCTTCCTCACAAGGACATATTTGATCTGAATAATTAAATTCAATTCTACTTTATTTAAGTTAATTATAAAAACGATTAAATAAATTTTAAAATTTTAACCATCACAATGCTTCGTTGACAAAAATTTATAGCATGTTACAAGTTTAAACAATTATTTTTTATAGACAGGCAATTAATTAAACTAACCGTTAAGTGAAGTAAGTAAAGGTAAAGTTAATTATCCAGGCAATTAATAATTACTCACTCTAATTATAAAGAGTTGTAGGGTTAGTTTTAAGCTTTTTTGGTGAATTAAGCTCGGCATGTAAATTTTTAAAGTAATGTAACCCATTTACATTAAGTTAAAGTGTGCGTTACTGTATTTAAGCGCAAGTGAGTCAACATACATGAACACACATGCATGTATGTTTGTGATTGAGTGTGTAATAGCCCCGCCTAAATGATTTCCAGTTTAATTGGCGGAATTTGTGGCGCGACCTGAAAACCTGACACGAGTTAAGAGAACGCGATAGACTATAATACGCTCTACGATATGACGGTTATTTCAATGTACGTTTAATTTTTTTTATGGTATACTATAGATATACAATATAGAAAGATATATGAAGGATCTTTGTAACTAGTACTTTGGCAGGCAGCCACATTACAAGCAATCTCATCAAGAGCATTCGCCTTTTGGCATCTTCACTTACTCTCATGTACTTTTGACTCTCAGCTTGGGAACATTGAACAAATTTGTTTTACAGTCAGGTGCACTACTTAGCCATCGTCCTTTTTCTTAAAACTTTACTCTTCATTTTTATTACTTGTATTTCCGAAGAAAGCTTCGTCGATCAGAAACTCTTGCTAGAAAATTTCTCCCGGGAGAGTCATAAAAGTTTGATGAGGATTTTCTTATGCAGAGAAAATTCCGGCAACTAAACGGCTCTTATTGTTAATATATTACCGCTATCGTGGATTATTTTACAATTTATAGCCACTGAATTTTTATTTAAAAAAATTGTAAGGCCGTTTTTATTAAGATGAATTTTTTTATATAATTATCAAAGGAAAAATTAACAAAGAAAATTTGTGTGATAATTCTTCGAGTTTAATAAAATTCTCAGGAGACCGAAGCCAATTGGGTCAACTTGAAGATAAAATTTCGCAAGCACTTTCAAAGGAGGAAAATTACCTTTGCTAAAACTCTTACATTCAAAAAAATTCCAAGTGAAGTTATATTTATAGGCGGGTAAACACATGAATTATATCTAGAAAAAAATATTCCGATAAAAAAAATTACCAGCTATTTTTCTATTTTTTGCGTCGGTAGTGTTGCCTCGAGCTTTTACGTACGCAATATTTTTTTTCCAACGAGATTAATTTGTCACTATGTTGATATGATTTTAAAAATAGTTGAGCAAAAAGAAAAATAAACTTCACAGCGTTGAATATTTTATTTAATTGAATTTTAAACATACACACACACATTTTTGTTGATTTTTCCGAGTATTTAATATTTAAAACAAGGTGTCAATCCACTGCTTTAATTTATAACTCAAACTACCGTGAAAGTTCTCTCGTTAGATAAACGCATTTCCGCAGCTTGTCTCAGCGGTTCAACGTACACGCGAATCTCTTTCTCTTGGTGTCATCTTCTTCTCTAATTTATCTTCTTTACTCGTATTATCTTTTGTAATATTTATTGTTCTGAAGCTCACAGCCACTCACGTTAGATAAAAACAAAGAGTATTATATTAACGGTACTCTAGAGAACTCTTGGTAATTTCTCTCATCTTTCAAATAAACATTTAATGATTCTACTCAATTTACTAGCTGTGAGTTTACAGCTTTATTTAATGAAGTTCTCACTACAAGTTTTATTTTTATACATTTTATGTTTAAAGTTAGAGAATTAATTTTTATACAAAAAAATACCTGTCGAAATTTTTCGTGTCTTAAATGTTTGATTTGAAACTTTTAAAAATAATTTTTCAATAAAAATTTTTCTGCTATTTATTTTTCCCTTCAATAAGATACAAAAAAAAATATTAATTAAGTTACTAATTAGCTCAATATGATTTATTAAAAATTTTCAACTTAATAATTAAACAATTTATTTTAAAAAATTATTAATAATTTTTTATTTTTATTTGCAGTACAGCTAAACTTTTTATAAAAATCTTTTTCTTCGTTTTAAGAAAAAGTTTTATTTGAATGTATTTCTCCATCAGTCTTTTGTGAATTTAATGCTACTTTTATTACTATTATTATTTCATCAGTGGGGAAACTTTAGCAATTGTGCATTGAGACGTACTTAAACTTCACCAAATAAACTAAAATAGGTCCTCACACTAGAAACTTATTTTTCATAAACTTTAATAATAACTTTCATGTTATAAATTTTTTAAGACTGTTCATATCTCTTATATTATTTAATATTTTATTCGAAAACTAAATTTTCTCCGTCGACCAGTAATAAAATAACTTAATGCGGGAAGAAAGAATTCACAATTTAAACTGAAATTACTATTAAAATTAGCGTTATTGCGAGACCTAAGTGCGAAACAAGATAATTATGTTACTTTATTTTAGCTATTACTTTAATCTGATGTGCGTGTCATTTTTTTTTTTTATTACTTACTCTTTGTACAATCCCTCGCTCTGTCCCTCAATTTATGTATGACTATATATATAATATACGTATATTATTTGAATGAGAAAGTAACCCTTGAGCCTTTTTCAGGCTTTTATACTTTTTAGCTTCCAGGCATCGTCCCCGAGAGACGCGATCGACACGATCACCCATAACTTAACTCACTTCGGGCACAACCTACTACATAGATTTATGCAGGTCGCGTTATACTCAATACTTCTATATG
Source organism: Cotesia congregata (assembly GCA_905319865.3). NCBI lineage: Eukaryota > Metazoa > Arthropoda > Insecta > Hymenoptera > Braconidae > Cotesia > Cotesia congregata. The sequence goes on from CAJNRD030001124.1 coordinate 19,905,224, forward strand.
GTATGTTATATCTCACGGATACCAATCGATACATCTTATTCTTGAAAGGTTGCCAGAAAAATTCAACTACAAAATTTTATCTCTCTCTTTGTAATAAAAAATAACGAGACTAACAATTCTTACCACAGTGTTTTCCTATACTCCTAATAAAACACCAAGACAGGGAATTTTAAGTTGCTTAAATCTTCTCTCAAATAATTATTTTTAAAAATTCTAAAAGGATATTTCTTATATTTTTTGTTTTTTATATAAAACATAATATAAATCTATATATTTATGATACAAAAATACGTAAAAGAGATTCTCTGGTGAAGCTGAGGATACTCATCCGCATGTAAAATACATTTACAATATTCATGCGATTATGTAAAGTACCTTAAATGGAAGTACTAAGGAAGGACGAGGCAAAGATTTGCTCTCAATTTGAATATTCCAAGTAAATCCTGCCACGTAATACATATATTTTAATTTTAAATGCACTTTCTCAGCTTAATACATCGTACAGATCAAACATCTTCTCTCTTCTAATTTAAGAGCTTTGTATTATATTAATTCACTGTCAAAATATCGTCATGTTATAAAAATAATCATTCTTATCTTTCTATTAATAAAAAAAATTAAGACATTGAAATTCTAGCCGTAATTGAGGTTTAACCGATAATAAAACTTCAAGTAATACGAGACTGTTTATTCTTTATTTCCATTTTATTATTTCGCTTTTTGATTCAATTATTTTAGATTGGACGTTCATTCTGTCTCTTTATTACTGTTTTTTTTTTTTTATATCAATTGTCTGAAAATAAATTGAGGTAATAATAGACTGACATATGACGCAGTTAATGACTCGACTTTCACGAAAAATAAACTAGCTTCATAACTAAAGATTCCATTAAATATTGCAATTATTTATATTATGTTCACTTTATACAGATGTACGTGTTTTCGACAGTATTGTACCTGAAGTAGTGTAAATGAAGCCTTGTAAGATTAGCTTCATGCTTCCTTGACTTCAATTTGAGTTTGTGGTAATCTCAAGTTCAGCTAGTTATACGCTGTAGTCAATACTTTCCAGTGTGGTCGATGTCTCAAATTTCACTTTGATTGCTTTTGACTCTCCACTGTCGTTTATATTAAAAAATATTTACATTTTTAATTAGAAATAACATTTTTCAAAATTTATTTTCTGAACCTTTTAATTAAAGGACTCTAAAATTCGCTCAAATAAACTCAACGCGAGAATCGAGGTCAAGGAATTTTCTATATACCCTTTCCCTTCAAGACAGTAGTCTAGTCTCGTCTCGACATGATTTTCCAAATACTCTTGTTGAACATTTATTTCTCTGACAAACTATCCACGATATACATATACTGACTTATATATATATATATATATATATATATATATATATACAAGGAAAAAAATCAAATAGATATCCGACAGCTCAAGAGGATTGCAAATATAAATTGTCCAGACGACGCCAATTCTTTTAAAGCTCACCAATAGTTCATACTATTCATTTATCTGTCTTTTTTAATTAAAATACCAGTTATTATTTTTTAATTGGATAATTTAATATTCATAATTATTTTATCAAGAAAAAAATTTTTGATTTAGTTCTAGATTGTAAAACTTTTATCTTTTCCTCTATTTAACTTTTGTTTTATCCTTGAATTATTAATCAACAAATGTAGAATTTTTAAAAATAAAAATTAAGATATTTAAATCGAAATAATGATCTTAAAAGTATTAATATATTTATCGAGCTACAGAACAATAAAAAAAAAAAGTTTTGAAAAAGAACAATAAAAAAAAAAAAGAAAATTTCTGTCAAAGTTTTTACCAATAAACTTGTCACCCATATAAAACCTGTAATAATGTATGTGTCTATCATACGAACTAAAATATCAGGTAGTCTATATTTAATGCGCTTGCGCGACAATTTTCTGTAATATTTATTCTTTGGTTACTTTTTTAAACAAAATAGCTGGTTTTTCCCAAGAATTATGTATGAAAGCCATAAATTAAATATATAATTTATTTTGAATTTCAATTAAATGTTTCATTAAAAATACTAATTGCACAGCAACTATATTTAAATCCGAAAGATCAGTAAAATAAAAAAATAACGTTGAAAAACTCATTTAACGCACTCATGAAGCGATGGTTGAACAAACTGCTCCATTAAGCAGGTTAAAGTATTCATTGTAAAATATCGAAAATAGGCCAAGTATTCAGAACCACAATATATATATTGTATAGAGAAATTAATTGAGTGATGTACGTAAGTAAATAAATTCTCCTCAGTAATATAACAGCAAATGTTATTTTTCGTTTATTCTTAACTATAAAATTTATGTTTATGTTGGAGCTCTATATTTAGAGGAAAAATGTATCCGAAATATTTTATCTATTCAGCTCGGTGGAAAGAGCGATATTCTGGTCAAGAGTCGTATCGAGTTGAGCTGAATCGAGGGTTCCCCTTATGTGTTGCAGCAACAGTCATATATATTATACGGGCGCGATCGATATTTTCCGAGTAAAGTAACACTTGAGTAAAACTCCGCTGAGAAATTACTGACATGTCTATAGGGACAAACACGTGCCATAGAATCTACAGCAGATTTTTTTTTATTCACTTTTTTTTATTCAGTTCCGTGATGTGATGAGCACGCATACACACACGTGTACGGTTTGCGGCGAATGAAAAGACTACTTGTACTACTTGCACTAAAAACGTCACAGCTCCGGGTAATTCGGAAGCTGATATGCAAGCCACATGAGGTTTTAATTAAAAATTACTGACCCGCATTAATTTAACATCTTTATTTATTATTCTTCTGTTTAATAATTCTAATTATTTATTTAGCTCTTTTTATAAAATTTTTAGTACTTTTTTAATCTAATTATAATGAAAGCTAAATATTTGGCTTTTAAAACTTGTAATTGCAAAAGTTTTATTCTATTAAGTTAACACTGTTTTTTTTTTTTTATATTAGCGAGGTTTAATTGATAAACAATATTTATCTAGCTAATCCAAGTTCTTCTTTGATTTGAAACATTTTTTTTTAACTTAGAATGTTTGTTTTGAAAATTTATGGTAAAAAACCGTATTTAAATTTAAATTACACAAATGAATTTGAATATATTCAACGTTTGTCTTTTATCTAAGAGAAAAGATAATTAATGATGCGGTGATAAAAAAAAAGCAACCCATGAAAATTGGTCTAGTGAATGGATGTATGTTTTATTCGACGAGATATATATATAAAAAAAATGTGCATAAAATGGAAGACGACTAATGGTATTTTTATTTTAATAAAGGTGGAGGAGATCCGCGAAATGATTGACAATATCCAGACGAATGTCGAGGAAGTGAAGAAGAAGCACAGCGCCATCCTGTCGGCGCCCCAGACAGACGAGAGTGAGTCATATAAACCCTAATTACTTTTTTATTAATTTATCTTTCATAATTACAAATTACTCAATGTCTTCATAGAATTTATTTTAATAATGATTTTGATTATTATAAAAAAAAAACATCAACCAAAAGTTGAAAATCATACAATATAAATTCATTGAGACGTTTTAGTTTTATCAAATAAAAAAAAAAAATATGTCTTTATCTGTAAAAATTTTACAATCATTATTTTTAAAATATAATTAAAAAACTTATAATTTATTATCGACATAATAAAATTCGAATATCGAGGCCATCGAATGTAAAAGCTTAGGCGCGGTAATTGAGCTTGAATACATCCTTAAGTGTTGAAACTCAATTCGAGTGCTGGGTGCTTTTGAAAATACAGACCCGGTTGGAACAAGCGAGGGTCTTGAATATAAATAAAAAGAAAGAACAAGTGTCGATGATCGTCCTTGCCCCGATTACGGTTGTAATGCACTAAAACTCTCCATGTCTCAATAAATATATATCTATATCTGTTCACCCACAAAATATACGTTCATCATCCTCCGATATTTTTTTCCCTTTTCACCTTTTCTCGTTATTCTTCCTTTATTCTCACTCTCATTACTTTTCATCTAAAACTTTCGTTATAATTCTGCGAATAACGTCTTCTCACGTGCAAAGTAATCAAATTTCTCTCATTCTTCAACTACTTTGTCTTTGATTTAACAGCTAACCGTTAGAACACGACTGCATGTATAATAATTAGTTTGATAAATTTTTTATTATTTTTGTTCGTAATAACTTTACTCAATTTTATTTTCATGGTTCAGTTCCTTCGTCTATTATATATATATATATATATATATACCCTTTCCTACTTTACCTACTTTACCAGCTTTTTTAATATCAGAAATTTACTTCGACCTCTACCCTAACTCTATCCTCGGCGTATGACCAGAATAGAGCAACGATAAAAAATGAGAAAATAGTTGTCGATAGTTAACATAAATCGATTCATCTTTTGTTCTCCTTTTTATGTTTATTTCTCTTTTATAAATTTTATTCCCATTATTTATTTGTGTATTATCCTTTATTGTAATGAATATGGCTTTTTATTTCGCGCAAAAATATCAAGGACAATTTATTTATGTTTAGTTTTCAATGTCAATTTACGAGTAAATGGGTAATCGAAAAAATAAGTAAGTGCTCGAGTATTCCTAAATCGGTGATTCAATTGCTGGAGAGCAACACGAAAAAATTTCTTAGTGTTAATATATGGATGTCGATTTTTCTCTCTTCCGAGACACGTATATACTTGTAAAATGGATGAGGAAGTATATATATTTGAGTAAAAGCAAAAAAAAAGCTGTAGTATTTCTTGCAACAGGTTGACACTGATAGATCGCCGGTTCCGACATTGTCCAGTTGATTTTTCTGTAACAGTTTGAGTTAAATTGTTTTTTGAAGTGTCTTGTCTATAGAATATAATTTATTTTACGTTCAAAATAGTTTTAGATTTTTTAATTTAATTAAGTACAATCTTTTTGGTACCTCGGTTCAAGTTTCAGAGCTTAATTATAAAGTTTCACTCTATCTCGGGTGTTTGATGAATGTTATTTATCTTTTAGATATATTTTAAGTTTTGATGTACTTGACTTTGAGTTTATCACATCTTCATATTGTCATTTATCGCTGACACTACGGTGTAAGATGTGCATCACTGTATTGTCGAGAGAATGAACACAACAATCTGCGAAAATGAATCCACAATACAGGAAATGTCCTGACAATGTCAATGAAATATGTCATGTCAAATCTTACATTTGTACAACTTGTCGAGCACTTGCTTTCCAAAGCTTATACAGTGAGCTCCGTGTTTTACATGTCATATAACTTATAAACCTACGTACTTCTGTTCTATAAGTAACTAAGAATGTATTTTTTTATAAGACGTTCTGAATAATTGACTTATAGAAAGTTTTTATCACTTCTTAAAACATGAATTTTTTTTACTTTTAATATTTTCGCTTGCAAGCTCAGTTTTAACTTAAATCTTAATTTTTTTTCTTCAATTTTTATAAGTCTACTTATTCTTGTCCAATTAAGTCCATGACTTGCATAATTTAATAAAAATCTTGTGTTACACTACTTTTTTTTTTAATATTTTCTCGAAAGTTCATCTGTAGAATGCGAATAATTAATTTTTTTTTTAAATTACTTCAAGAAAATCAAAATGAAGGAAAGAAAATATCTTCAAAAACATGAGCGATTATTTTAATGAGGAAAAAAAATGTTGAAATATAACAAAAAATTATTTCTTTTTATGGCAAAACAAATTAACGACTTTCAACCCCTATGCAGGGTTAGTTGCTCTCGTATCGGGGTGAATAATTAATGAAGAAAAGAAATTGGAACTAATTGTTAAAATCGAGGCATGATAAAGAATGTAATTACAACATATGAGCTTTTCTATGAATAATTTTTCGTTTCAATATTCAATGCCATTGGCTGTTTGTAGAAAAAGTGTAGATACAGAAAATTAATTCTCAACGTTATGAAGTGGATAACAAAGCAAAAAAAAATCGCTCTCCACAAAAAACTTCAATAAAATTTTACTCAACATTGCATTTTTACAATTTTAAGAATAAAAAATTATCTTCAAATGTTTAAAAAAAAATTTTTTGCTTGCACGAAAATATCAAATGAAGATTCAAGTAAAAGAAATTTTCACGTTGAATAATTCCAAATGTAATAGTTTTTCCTGAATTTTATATTCTGCAAGTGAAGCTTTCATCGTTTTTACTTTCAGAATAACTTTTTCCCCTGTTTGGTCTAAAAATCAGACAAATCCACCGGTCATGTAGTTTTTAGTAAGTGCGATTTAACGACTTGCCAAGAAGTAATCCTTCTATAGTATCACAGATAAACTGTTTTCAGTGAATGTTCCCGAGATAATGCGTTTTGAACAAGTACTCAGTTGGCATCTGTTCACGTCTCCTTACCTGCATCTTTTTCCTCTACTATTTATTTTCCCCATTTTCTTTCCGTCTACGCGGCTGGCGTACTGTACTGGTTTCTCGATCAGCTCCAAGTGCTACCTTTAAAGCCCCACATTGTACCATTACTTTTATTTTTTAACACCTCACTTATTCGCGTCTACCAGATAAAATAATGCTTTTCTCTAAAATAACACTGTTATTTACTTGGCTTTTATTTTTTTTTATATTTTCCTATTTTTATCCCGAGGTTATGTGTTGATACTTGTGAAAATTGCACCTGATGCTATGAGTCAAGGTTAGATTCGCTTAAAGCTTTGATAAAAAGCTTTTCTTATTAAATTTTATTAGAAAAATCTCTCATAATATATACGTTAAATATCTAACGTGTTATTCAATAAAGTTTCTTATTAAGAGCTTCCTGTAAAAAAATTCATCAGCTTTTTTTTCTTTACTTTCTTTTTTTCTTTACTTTCTAAGCTTTTAATTAAAAGAAACCCTTAGAATCTATAGAAAAAATTTCATTTTAATAATTTAAAAGTTTATTAATGCCACTTTGTATGATTATATTATATAACACCAGATCAAAATTCATATTTTTGCATAAAAATTTAATTTTAGAGTAATTTTTTTAACATAACTGTTGAGTCGGTGGTTCGAGTTTTATAACAATTTACCGTACGTGAGAAAATTTTTGACATCCTCTTATCTCTGAACGACATTGTTTTTCCTGAATACGTGTATAGAAAGCTTCCTTCATCAACGTATGCGTGACAAAGTGTAAGAGCAACTACTATCACGCAAATAACAATAATAATCTTACAACTCACTATTAATACTATACAGACCGTACAAGAGTATAATGAATTATTGATCGGGAATTTTTTTATTTAATTTATTCACAATATTATAAATATCATTTTTGAATTCTCTTATTTATTATCTTATTTATTTTTCCAATTCATGAATTGCAATTTATAACAAAACTTTTTAATAAGTTTAATTAAGGTTTACTTTTATTGAACTATTTGAAAGTTAATTGTTGAAATTTGTTGCAAAAATTATAAAATTTAAGATTAAAGTTTCGTAAAATATCTTCCATTTTCGCCTGGGGTTTATTTTTTATGTCAGAGGGCTGAAAATTTTTCTGATAAATCACCTCGATAATTTTATAATCGTATTTATTATATCATTCTCGACTAAAACCCAGTAATCAGCTTTAATGATCGAAGATATTATATAAAAAAAAAAAAACATTATCGGGCTTAATGAAATGTTATCAAAAAAAGACATAATCGGTCAATTAGTTTTTCGAATAATCGGCTTAAATAGATTTTCATGGGCCTCTGAAAATTAAATCCTTCTAATGAATCGTTGTTGTGTATAGTCTATAGTCGCAATAATTGGCAAGCGTATAATAAATTTCCTTGGCTTATAAACTTTTCGATGAATCCCAAAGTTATATTAGTGTATAATTCTACGATCAATAATGTGGGTATACATTCTTCGAAGTTGCGAAATAAACAGGTATTTTATTAAGTTTTTGCTAGCGAGTAAAGGCATTCAATACTTAACTCGATAAGTACTTGATGAAGAAATTATAAAAAGTTATTTTCAACAAGAAACACTTGACATTTTCACTCAAAGTAGTGTTATTTATTTCTTAAAAATATCATTAAAACTTTGCTGGATCTTTTAAATTATTTATCTTATGAATAAGCTGATTATCTTGTTAGTAGTCGATTAATTAATTAAATTTTGATCAAAGAAAAAAAATAAAAACAACTTATAATACCTCAAGCAGGATTCGATCACCGGTCTTTTGAAGAAGAAGCATGCGCTTAACGTTCCTAGCCACCAAATTTTATGAATTTAACTCAATAAGGAAATTAAGCACGCTATATTGCGATAATTTTAGTTAATCACACGAATTATTAATTACAGTTTCTTAAAATTAAACTAAAAAACTAAAAACTAAATTTATTATATCAATCAATTAATCATAATTAGTTTTTGTGAACACAGTATAAAGTTGATGTTTTTGCATTAGTGTTTTCCCAACAATCTCATCAAGGTTGACGACCAGGCTTGTATACTTTTCCCCTCGGTTCTTTTAATATATACCTGTATAGTATGGCACGCACTTCCGTAATGTGTCGTGTACTAAAACACAGGGTTGTTATATACAATACATGTTCTGTGACAAAGCATACTTACTTGACAAGTTTACCTTTAATTCCCTTTCTTTTATACTTCATTATTATTATCATTACCATTACTCTTTATTACACTTCCTCATAATTTTCGTTTAGTTTTTAATCTAATTATATACGAAATTTTCTTCAGTGATTACTTTACCTCAAATGTTGAGCTGCTCTATCACAGAAAAAATCTAATTATCATTCGCCAAAATTAAAGGAGATAATGGCAAATTTTTTACCCTACAATAGAAGAAGATCGTTACTTAGCCTTACTATTTATTTTGTGATTCTCGGTGGAGCCATTTTGTTGGATGAACTTGTCAAACAAGAAAAAATATCCAAGATTTTTTTCTCGATAGTTTTAACTGTTCTTCGTACACACAAACCTATCCATAGACAAATACAAAGATACGCTTACACTTAGACCAAAAATAGAAATAGAAACAGATACAGATACAAAGATTAAGTTCCAAACCAGGTCGACAAAGTTTCATTTCGACAAGTGATATTTCTCTCTTCTTTTCACCACAACAACCGCCGTACATAAAAAATCTATGCCGAGCCTCGGTCTGGAGAACGTTTTATTCCATTTTTTGTGCGCTCTTATTATTCTTTATTAAAAGCCCGGAAATTAATCGGCCCAAGTCCAATTTATTTATCCCGCAATGTAATCTACAAACTGCCGAACTACTTTATTGAAAGAATTATCTTTTTATCACTATTTTTCACTGATAACTTTTCGTAGTGAAGCTATTGGAGTAAAAAAATCGAAAATTTCGACGTGGTAGCAGGATAAACTAATAAAATGGCCATTTAAATTTGCATTCTAAAAAGCTCATCTCATCGGTATTCGTTTGCCGTAGCACAAAACGGACCCGTATTCACTTGTCAATTGTCTTTGCAGTGGGCGTTGAAGTTATTTTAGTTATTTTAACCTGTGACATTTCGACCGTGAGAAGCTTCACCGCGATCGGCGAATCATCCAGATGTCTGCTATATTTACATCCATAAATTAACTGCAGTACGTATTTTGTGAAAGAGCTTTCACGAATCGTAAATCATACGATTTTCGCACTAGGCAGCATCGCCCTTACGCATGACTAGGTGTTTGATCGGTAATACTCGATAGAAATTGGACGATGTGTGAGGGAAAGAGAACAGAGGTCTCCCTGGAGTCCGTGTGTCGGATGTGCGTATATTTGTTAATCAAATTTCATAATCAGTGCATTGAATATTTATTTCCCTTCTACCCGCTAGCTGGTCTGGTCTACTCATTCGTTCGTACATTTGTCATTCCATAGATTTCACGTCCGTTATCATTGCGTGTACGTGTAAATTTAACTGTAGTTGTGTAGTGGAAGGTCCTGATTAATGTGTGACCTTTCAATAATCTATCATATATGTACTGCATGACGTTATTAATTCGCATCGGGAGAGTGTTATTGTTAGTATAGGTGATTACAAATACGTCATCCTATTATTATTGCATTTTAATTATAGTAATCGAATTATCGTTATTCATATCAGCACCTTCAATACCATTAAAATGATGCAAACTGATAATTTATTGGTGTTTTGTTATTCACATCATTTTAATTTTCATGGGATTATTTTAGCCTAAAAAGAGCAAATTGATAAAAAAAAAAAAAAAAAAAAAAAAAAAAAAAAAAAATACATTGTGAAATCGATATAAAAAATCAGACAATATCAGAGGATAAATGTGCTATAAGTGTATTCTGGTTTTAATTTAATTGCTATCGATGTTGAATAACAATAAATGTTTTGTTGAGCGATATTCTGGAAGCCAATTGAAATTTTTACCAATATTTAAAATGCGCTTTAAAAATATTTTGATTAACGGGTTACGAATAATAACAAGCTCTATCAAACTGAAAAGTGATGCTGATATTTATTTGAATAGAATATTCAATTAATAGCATAAATGAAATTTTTCAATTCAGGTGGTGATATCTAGTAATGAACAACACATGTAAAATTGATGTGAAAATCTATTCAATAAGATAAAATTATCATGTGTTTGGCATTTCCGTAAAACTTTTCTCCATTTAGCGTACAAACTACTCCGTTCTCGAGTTCTCATTTACCAGTGCGCAATTTAAGGTGCTAATAAAAATTGCCTTTCAAGTGAATTGAAATTTGTAAGTTATAGGTACCTATTTCAGATGATTATCGATTACCATTTTCTCACTGCACATAAATTCTATCTACTGTGTAACATTTGCATCGTTAATTCAGCACAGTCATCTAGATGTTATTCATCTCATATCCTTACTCTCTGTTGCCTAATTAATCTTCTAGTTCAAATTATCTTCCGAAATCTCTACTTGCCACTAAATTTGAATGAAGTAACAGATAGAAAAGCCAAAAACACTTGTCTGATGATATAGTACATTATCAGAGCTATTTTATTTAGTTCAGCATGAATCGGTAATTACTGATTTTTTAAATTAACTATTATCAAAAAGAGAAAATAACATGATTCAATTTATAGACGTTGATAGTACAAAGATCTAGGGCAAACTATTACAGCACGATATAGATGAATGGTATATATTGAACAACATTTTACCTTTGTTTCCATAGCATACGAAACACATTTTTATCGTCGCTCAAGAGAAAATTTCTCCCCTTTGTAACTAGACTATTTTCATTGATCAATACTTTGTCAGTATTGCAGCACTAATTTTTTTCCTTTTGTATATTTATTTTCTCTCTTTTTATACCATTCACAAGAACTTTTTTTTTTCCACTATTGACCAACTAGTAGAAGTTGAGACTCGCGTGACTCAACACGCGAACAGTAGTTACGCCCTGATTCATTGGCTTCACGATGGCTTACCGCATCTTCATCACAGTTGATGGGATCGAAAATTGTTGCAAACTTTAATACATTCACACTTGATTGCATTATTCTCCTTTCATCTTCTCGACTCTCTTACTCTCTTTATACTCTCTTTCAGTCTCGGTTTCTAATGTCGCCGGTTCATTAAATGCAGCATCACAACTAAGTAAAGGATCCTGAGTTAACTTCCGTTTAAATTTTCTCGGGCATAAACTTTAATAATTTCAATAAACCTTCAATGTTTCTATAAAATAGTAGATATTTTAATCAACCACGTCAGCGCTTTATCATCTACAATCTGTGAATTTGTTCGCATCGATCAGGCCTACCCGTTTATTTATCTGGCTGCGTCAGCACCTATCATATTCAATCATCGAGCCCCCTTTGAGTTCCTGAATTTCAAAAATCGCTTCGAAAAAAAATTTATTGATTTTCTTTTTCGCAAAAAATATTTTATAAAATTTTTTTGAACGCAGGGTATAAACGAGTTTTTAATTCTTGCTTATTCGAGTCGAGTAAGTTATTAAATTTAGTTCGCATGAAAAGTTTACAGAGTGTTTAAAAATATATAATACAAAAAAAAAAATAATACCGTTTAGAGAATATTTAAGTTTAGAAACTTTTTATACAGTACGTTGTTTTTAATAATACGTCGAAAAATTTAATTCAATCCGATTGTTGGATTTTATTTCACTTTTCTCATACTAATATACATTTTTGAAGAAGGATCGTCACAAGTAGACTCACTTGCATAATTTTCACTATATTATCCAAACAATTGTTAAAATTTGCCTTGACTCGTTATAATTTTCAGTATATGAAAATGAAATTCAAATGAAAGAATTCAATTGTCTAAGTAAAGCATCGACGTTGTCAAACACAGAAGTAGAAAATTCAATTCAATGGCCTCGTTATCATCGTGTACCGCATTTTTATCAACTTTCTTTTTTTTTTTTCTATTTTTATTATTATTAATTTACTTTTTATTCTACTACACGCTGTAATATTATTTTATTTAAACTTTTTTTCCGTATCGTATTTCCATATCAACTCTCGGTATTCTCGTGGTTATCAGTTAAATCCGTTAGCAAGCGTGTTAACTATTTAAAACTCAAATATTAAAATAAAATCCCGCTATCCTTTGTATTATCTATACACATTTTTAATTTAATTTATTATTGTTACTACTGCCTTTTTCATCTATCTATTTACCCATGAAAATCATATATCAAATAACTTTATATTAGTAACATATATCACTTAACTAATACCGTAAGTACGTAGTGTCACAAGTCCCATTTTTCTATTCACTTTAATATTGTCCCCAACGTTTAATAAACAAGTCACTTAATCATCGTGAAGCTTGGAATTTTTTTTTTTTTATTTTTTAGTAGAAATTTCCTGATAAATTTTCACAAAATAAATATTTATAAAACTTTCTTTCCACTTCCTTCCTCAAAGTTCGAAAATCAACCCTTGTTTATCCAGTCGAAAAGATTATTTGAGACCAATGCGAATTTTGTCGAGCAGAAACAGATTAGTTTTGTCCTTAGGGAAGAAACTTTATTAGTTTCTGTTTTAATTGAAATCTTACCAAAATAACAATTGCTTATTGCAAACTGTTCATCAATTTTTCTTAGATTGATTTTAAAATTGTATATTTATAATTAATTACTTACAAAATTATCAAAACAGAACCTTTAATTAAAAAGTTACAGTTGTGTCAAAGGTTTTCTTTGATGAAATTTTTTTTTTCTAAACAAAGTGTCATTTTTCTTTTAAAAAAAAAAATGTTTTCCCTGCTCTTTACACTGTAATTTAATATTAAATATAACCCTCTGATGTTTTATAATTCGCTGCTCAGTGATATTGCAACTGACCTGATGACATTACACACACGAAAAAATGTTTCATCCATAAAATAAAGAGAAGATTCTATGTGAAAATTGTAAGCTTTAGAATTTCATAACTGCCCGGTATATATTTGTAAAGATAAATAGCATAAATGTGTATCTACAATATTGATCTCCTGAAGTTATTTCCCGTTAAGAAACAGCAATTGGCGATGGTAATCTCTGAAACTTAACTACAAGAAAGATCTAAAATGACCTTGGATATCGTCCGGACCAACTAACCGGAGGACTGGGTGACTAGCTGAATGGTAGATCTACTATTGATCCTCGCCGCAACTGCAGCTTCCAAAGCTCCATATACCCATACCGCCATACCAAGCTGCCACCCAGCCTGCTGACTCCACTCCCACTCTGACGAGGACTCTTCCACCACTTCTGGCAACACTCCCCTCAGCCTCCTTGTCGTGATATCGCTCTCCCACGTTCTGTCTTACACTACAACGTTTACTCACAGTACAGTTTCTTTCCCTCTTTTATTTTCCAACTCCTATTTCTCCCTCTATCTCTATCCTCGGCCTTGTATTTGGATACTCTGCTCCTATTCTGATAGCATACAACTGGCACTACACTGCTACTTTTCCCTTCTATCCACCAGCCAGTGCAGCTCAAAATCTCCCCTCACCATATTTCTCACTCACCACGTTAATCCTCCTCAGCCACGCCAACGTATAGTAGTTGTACCAGACCTACCTCGCACTTCCGCGGGCTAGCAACCTTGAGGTTTGATCGTTAAAACCGTCAGACGTGGTTTCACCCTTCCCTTTTTATTCAATTGAATCAACCGCGTTTAACTGCTAATTACTGTCAAACCTTTTATTATCTATCAGTTTTTATTATTATTATTATTATTAAAAATAAAAAACATTTATATAATTACCTTAAAGTTTTATTTTTTTACAATCAAATTTTCACAAGCTTTAAGAGGTGAAGTTTTTGACTAAGTTAAAAACTACTATATTTTCTTGACCTCTAAAAAAATCTCTTTGAAAAAAAAAACTTATATTTTCTCATTGGTTTGGGATCAATAATAAATACATTAGCACTAAAATTTAATTGTTCACTTCATAAAACTTCCTAGTGCTAACATTGAGGTCTGATAAGCTTGAAATAACTCATTATACTGTTGAAAAGGATTTTATCAAAAAACTGTTGCATTGCAAAATTTTTATCATCAATATAAATCTTAATGAAAAAAAAAAAAAAATAAATAAAAAATTATTGAACATAAATTTAATTTGGTTAATTATATCAGCTACTCATAAAACTTTCAACTTTTGTTATTATTTTTTATTATATCTCTATAAAATTCACGGTAAGCTTAACATTTTACTGCTATAAAAAAGAAATTAAATCATACCATCTAACGCTCTTTATTTAAAAACACAAACAGCAATTTCATAAACTGTTTGTTTTATATTAATTATACATTTAATTGTCACAATTGCGTACAACTCAGTTTTGATATATGCTTTTAAAGAACAAAATTTAATTTATTATTTTTAAATGTTTGTACATTAAATATTAATGAATGACGCAGTACTGAAATAAGTGTTTATTAAACCTTGTAAATTTTATTATCTACTAATTTTGTTACAATGTGTAATTAAATATTTAAGAAACTATAAAGTTTACTAGCAAAATTCTCGAAGTTTTCCTCCATTTTTGTGAGAAATTAACCCCCTTATTTATAGTACCTAAGTTTAGTAATACATCACATTAAACATTCAACTTTAGGGTTGATGTCGCCAAGGGTAATAGTTAACGAGTAACAAGTTACTAGAGAAATAGACATACTATCTACATAGACGTATCGTTACTCAAGTTCTTGTGCGCTCATTAGCTGAAGAGTTATCCCTTATAGGCATTTATGTAATTCATCTAAATGATTGACAGAAGAGTTTGAAAATTTGTATTGGACTAAATAAAATATTTATCACATAATTTTGTCGAGATGATACAAAACTTAGCGAATATTTGTGTGTACATTAAATATTTGGTCCGAAATGTAATAAAATATGTGATTAATAGACGGATAACAGTGTATAAGAGTATATTTTTAAAAAATCAGCTCACATAATCCATAAAAAAGTAATAAAGTTTTATGATATTTCATTTTTTTGCATTGTCAAGCAAAAAAGTCCGTATTGTAAGGTAAAGGAAGCAACAGTATGAACAGTTATATAGCATAGAATGAAAACTATCGGAGATAGAACAGTCTTGGAGAGAGTAAAACTGAAAAAAGAGAGTCTGCGTAGGTTTGCAGATTGGAAATGTAGGAGGAAAAGAAAAGGCGGCTTACGTGACTCCATTATATTGCTGCGTTTATTCCTTTCCCGATTTTTTTTCTTCGTCTATTTTTTATTATTATTTTATTTATTATTCTCTCCTCTCTACTATCTTCTCATTTTCATCAGTCTGTATCACTGAGAATTATTCTTTCTTATACCGACTGTACACGGTGAGAAATTTCCATTATTTTTTATTCTGCATGGATTTTAGATTTTACAATGGTGCATATTACTAGTGAACCTTATTGACTCAGAATAAAATTTTACAATGGCCCATAGTAATTTTCGAAACAAATTAAATCAGATATAGCAAATGATAGAAATTGAAATGTACCATAGTAAAATGAAATATGCAATAATTTAAATTTCCGAATGTACTATGGCAAAAAAAATAAGAAAACGTTTCTAAAAAATAAAAAATTTTAGAGTAAAAAATATTTTTAGCAATCAAAAAAAATATCAAACCAAACAAGATTTTTTTTTGTACCGAAATAACAAACCCCTGGGCTGTCCTTTTCCCAAAATTGAAACTTTAAGATTAAATTTCAAGTTATTCGTCTATAATATATAATTTTGTCCATAATATTTATAAGCTTAATTAGTTAACTAAAAATTTTCTTCAATAAAAAGTACCGAAAATTCATTTGTTTCATTGAATTCATTAAACCAAAGTTTGTCCCCGGCGTTTCAAGAACAGTCCCCAACCAGAAGTTCAAAGCCAAAAAAAAAAATCCAGCGTGCTATTTTATGTTCTGTAGGGTTTATAAGGCCTTAACTAGCCTTGGGTTAATAACCGTAAGGCTGTGAGCGCTTTATCGCCATTTTATTTAGTGTCAAAACACCGTTTGTGCTGGAAACATGTGTCCGAGCCACGAGATACTCAGTCCCCTGGCAACTATTGCATTCCTTAAGCGCGAAGCGCGCAGGTATGCTCTACTCTCGCCTAAAAATCGTGATTTCGATTAAAATGTGATTTTCATAATTTAAACGAAAAAAATTATGGATATAAAGCATATTGAAATAAATAATAGTAACTATAGAAGACGTTAAAAAAATTTTCTTATCGATTAAATAAGATTTCTCAGAAAAAATTCGTTTTTCTGATGAATTAAATGAATAAGAGCGTAGTATTCATGGGAGCTGTGGGTTTGACAACACCACAACTTTGTCAAAGATCACTTTCACGATTTAATTTTTTTTTTGTTTTATTCCTGAGGAAGTTTATCAAAACCTTTGTGAAAATTGCGTGTCAAAATAATTCCGTTTCGATACAGTTAATTTTTTTCGATTGCCAGTTCGGTGACTTTTTCTGCGATTTCGGCAGCCATATGTATTATTTTTCATAAACAGAATTGAAATAACTATAAACAAGCAGAAACTATACATACATGCTGGTATAATTACTAACTGTTTTATCATCTGGTAAAATTTTTCTTTAGTTCGACCTACAGAGGGCATAATACTACTCGCGGGAAAATTCAAATTAAAAACGAATAATTTTTGTTATGATCTAAATATTTTATGTATGACATGAGCGCTTAAGGCATGCTCATTTGGATTTTCCAAACTTTTTTATTTAACTTTTAAGTTTTTTTTTTTCCTTCTTCCACTGTGATCTGTAATCTTGTCGAGCAAGTATAAAACATAATAATACTTTGTCTTTGAAGATATAATAATATTAACCATTAAAATAAATGTGACAGGAAGTATACATGTATCTCGATAAATAATCATTAAGACAATTTATTTTTTTAACAACTTTAATGATGCTTTACATTTATAAAGATTTCATTTTTTTTTTCAACATTATAAGTACATTTAAAGCATTAAGGAATAATTTATTTTATAAATTAAAAAAAATGTTCTTTTAACTTTGCTATCGTCCTTCTTTTGCATTCATTAATTAAAAAAAAAAAAAAAAACTTTTACAATTTTGAAATTGAAAAGATTAGACTTTAATACTGGATTATTTTGAAAAGATAAATCTTCATGCTTACTATATTTACTCTTGAATGAACGGTAACAACTTAACACACTTTAATTTCTCTACCGGCTTGAAAATTAATCCCGAGTAACTTTTCTCTTAGTGTCTAGATGTATAAATAAATACAGGCTGGATCTTTTTGATTACGCTCGGAAAGTCATCATACTTAGCTCCTTTTCCCCGTCCTTTGGTGTTATTTTACTCGGAAAGTATATAATACATAAAAAATGTGTGTCATGAAAAAGAAAACGTAGACGTCTCTGGTAACGATAGCAGACTCTGATCCTGAATTGAAATTCACGTTGGCAATAGGCGGAAGGATGCGAGAAGAAAGATGCTGGTGGGATGGAGGTGGATGAAAAGTAAAGATGAAAGCCAGAAATCTTAAGCGCTCAAGTGTGAAATTTATCACTGAGAATCGAATGTCACTGCAGCTTTTAGTCCCAGGATTTGTGTGAGATTTTCAATGAATATGCGGATGAAAGAGACCGATATACGTTCCTCAACCTCACCCCAAGATTTATTCATCTTACTGGATTATTTATTATATTACATAAGCCATTTTAGTCATCTTTTCACTGATATCTGATCTAATAGTACACCAACGCTGTACAGTTATGATTTACGTTAATAATTCATTCAAATAATAAATATTCATTCAGTAAAAAAATTTTTCTTTAAGTTTTTAAATTAAAATCGTTAAATTTTAATTACCACAATATTTTTGACTAATCATTTAACGTGATACGACATGATTAAAGATTACCGATGGTACATGATTAAAATTCCAAGCTAAATATTTTCCTTGGTAAAATAAAAGCTGGTTTCAACTTTCTTGAACCTGATAGCTCTTTAAAGCTTCAATCTTGAGATAAATTGTTCAAGCATCGACACGTACGAGATTGCTTCCCGTGATTTCATGTAATTTCATCCCGTCGAGTAGGATGATAAGGACATGAGACATGAGAGAACAATAAACCGCGTCGATAAAGCTCGTTCGCCGCTGCTGGAGAAAAAGAGAGCTAATATTAAACAAAATGTAGAAAAAGAGTAGAATGAAAGGAGTAATAAATAAATATCACAAAAAGTACTGTACGACCAAACATCATAGGAATGTCGAGGAAGAGTATACTCTTCTATACTCAGAAAGGGCGCAAAATGCTGATTTAGGACCGATTAAGTGGGTCATGCCAAGCAGGGAAGGAAACAAGTTGAAGGAGCAAAAACGTTTAAGGGAATAGAATGAGATGAGGGTCTGTCTAGAAAGTTTCGATCAAGCTTCAGATTTAGCAAGATCATCGAATAAAATTCTCAATAATTGTATTTCTTAGGATTGTTCTGGTGACTTGGCTTATTTATTTCTATACTTTTAGCCCGCTGCTGATAAAACTATGTGTCTTTGGCAAAATCAATTTAAATTTATACTAGTCAAGTAGACATTTATATGGTTAGATAGAAATAGTTGAATCTGTTTATTCAAATCCCAAAAGTATTCACTCTGCTGTACATTTCCGTTTTATTCGGCCATCATCGGTGGTAGTTACATGAAAGCTCAGCTACAATTTACAATTTACGACAGTGACAACAAAATTAAGCGTTGCGCTGCTCTGGGAGCTCGAACAACATCAGTTATTTGATAGAAACCCTAAAATAGAAACCAAATTATCAACATCATCGTGCCCACACAATATCGAGCTTCTATCCTGTCTAAATGGTCCGTTAGCTAGCTCCGCACTGGACAGCCAGCTCGAGGGCGTATCGATAATACAATTCCAGTTCTGGCCCATCGCCAGCATTGAACCGACTGAACCAACCAGATCCAAATAACAATGCTATCAATGCGATAACAGTTATCCAAGAGCTGTTTCTACATCGCCCTAATATTGTAGGAAAATAATTATGCGCTCAACTTTAACCCGCGGGAGGACTTCCAAGATTATGATAAGAAAGCAAATCAAAAAGCTTAATATAAGTAATTATATTGAGATACTCGTAATGTAACTTAATCCAAGAGTTCTTTGTTTAATTCTTGAATTGTAATTCTTAAGCTGATGTTGAATTCGAAGAAAATCTTCTATTCTATGAAAAATTTAATTAAGATGATAATTTTTCTGACGTAACCTCTCGTTCTGTGTGGTAATCATAAAATCTATAGAATACAGAATATTTCACCTTTTTTTGCTGTTTTTGTGATGCGTTGGCTTGAATTTTCCCCGTTAACTTCTCTGCAAACCGACTTAAAGGATCATAAAGTTACTTTTTATTTCATGCACAGTTGGTCCGGAAAAAGGAAATTTCTTAACATCTATCTTGGAAGATTATGTTTTTTTATAATTTTTCTAGAGCAGAAATACGTCTGTAGCTATTTTCCCCAAGAATTTTATTGAAGTATTTGTTTTATACACATGCAGAAGAATTTGACTTTGCATTTGATAGAAGAAGACTACTAGAATAATGCTGAGAACAACAATGAAATTTAAAACTTTTATACAGAAATAAAACTTGATGAAGTTGTTTTATTTCGGAAGTTTAACCAAACTGCTACTCAAAAGTCTTTGATTTAATCTCTTTTACTGTACTGTTGACCTCGTTGATCACAATTAATACTATAATACGAGTTTTTTTCTCGAAAAATAAGAAACTAGTAACCAACACTTATTGATCGTAAGATGTTATTTATTGATAACCATAATTGATTTGTTGACTTACTAGATTTATGTGACGCCAGTAATATTTTTATCTAAACATTAATGGTTTTCTGTTTTGCTGCAACGCTTATGAAACAGAACAGGTGTTACTGTGATCAACCATCCAACAAAACTTGGAAGAACAATTTTTCTATCTTGAAATTAAGTTACAAGAAACTTTATCTATTTACATTGTTTTATCCTTGTTTACATTTAATAGAAAAAGTATCATTTATTTAGCTCCGCCCAAGATCTAAATTTCCTTCCGTCGAGAAAAATGTTAATGCGAAAAAAAAAAAAAAAAAACAAAAAAATCTGAGAAAAGTTTTTCATTTTATACTAAAGTTATCACTTTCTTTGGTAGTTTTTTCTATCATCACATCATGTAACATAGAGTATCTGAAACTCGATGAGAGAACTGCTGAGATTTATTTCCTAACGAAAAGGGTTTTCTTGTCGCTATCATTTTTTCTTTTTATACTTCTTCTCTCCATCTTCGCCACTAAACCAAGACACTGAAAATCTAGTGCAACTCTAGATCTTGAGAATTCCCTTGGCAGAAAAAAAAAAAAAAAAGTTAAATTGCCACTATATTTAAGAAAATTTTAAATTAACCCAAGAAAGCTAATAGAAATCTAAAAATTCTAATTTTTTATTATACTATTTATTTTTTCACCTCTGTCTATTCAAAATTAAAAAAAAAAATAAAATATTCAAATTTGTTGATTTATTTTTGTTTCTAATGAACCTAATTGCTTCCATCTCCGACATTAATTAAACGCGCGCAAAATTAGTCAAGCTAAAACTTTTCGGATTGTGCAATTACCACTGCAAATTAAATTAACGAACGCATAATTTATTTTGAATACAGACATAAATTTTGCATCAACTAATTTATCTAAGCAATAGCAATATTAATAATTTGTTATAATGTAATATATTTTAATGACTAAGAAAATTAATTTGATGGATTTTCTTGGTACTATAGTTCAATGATTTACGATGAAATTTGAAACAAGAGCTAATCAATAATAACTGGATGTATAGAAATTGTAAGTCTTCTATTAGGGTTCTACATTGTTATAACTACTCCATACTATTACGATACTACGCTCTAATAGTTATAGTGAAAGTAATTGATTATTATTGTTATATATAGATATATTTAGATTTAACTTGCTACAATGAAGACAAAATGTCGGCGCTGCAAAAAAAATTAAATAAAAAAACAGTAACCTCTTGATCTAAACTCATTATCTTATTGCCATAAGAATGCAAGTGTGGGTGTTGTATGTCTATAAGTGAGCTCTTATAGATACACTCTGCTTACTCTTAGCTTTTTTTTACTGCTTGTAAGTACAGTCTTTGTACATAAAAGCTTTTTTATACTGTCAGCTAAAAAAATTTTTAAGAGAATTTTAAAAAAAATATAAAATTTAATGAAATAGTAGCGGAACTAAAAGTTGCTTTTCTGCACAACAATTGAAGTTAAACTACTTTACAACAATGGATTAAATTTACAACTCGTTGATTAAAGAGTATTCATTGAATTAATTGCAATAACACGCAGTCAACAAAATTTAAATGCCAAGAAATATTTTAAACAGTAAATTTATTGGATTAATGAAATAGAGGAAGATACTGTATTATATAAAATAATATTTTTAATGAGGAAAAAAAAATTGAGATGTGAAAATTGAATAAAACTAAAAATGGGATTGAATGGAAAGCAGATAGAAAACATCCCATTGGATAGTATGAAGAGTTTCATTACCTTACTTGATTGAAGCTCGCCCTTTTTCTACTTCTCTGTTCTCATTTATTTTTCTTTATTATTATTATTACTATATATTTTTTTCTTTTTTGGCGAGATAGGATTACGAGATACAAACTGAAACGAGAAAGGTCTTAACTTACCCACCGATAACGAGTGGATCCCCAGTTGATGTTATAAAATAAAATTACTATAGGCCTTTATTATTATCAACGTTATTTTTTTTTATAAAAAATTTTTTAATCAAGATAGATATATGAATTTATTGTAGATAAGATGATCAATTTTTTTCAATTTGTTTCATAATAGAACCATTGAAATCTATGATGATATAACTTCTTTAAATTATTGATTATTTTATAAAATAAAATTGATCTTGTCAGTATCTAGAATTGTCAATTAAAAATTAAAAACGAAAGTTTCATTTAATTATTAGGCTAACAAATAAATAAGAAATTATTATTGTCTTGTGATATGAACTATGTAGCAATCTAGAAAAATTTTTCCGAATATTAAGAAAACAAAAATTTATTTTAAAAACTTAAATTTTTATTAATTTTTTAAATGAAAATATTGTAAATGAAGAATGAAATGTTAATAATTGTATTTATGAAGCAGTTAATGATTGTGGAATTCAAAGACTATTTGAAGCATGCAGAGAGGAAGATGTATATACGGTAGATGAATCAGAAGTGAAACACTGAAATAGGGCGAGAGAAGTGAATAAATAGACAGGCAGAGATAGAGTCAAAAGGAAGATCGAGAGTGATAGCATGGGAAATCCTTCATTACATTGCCCAGGCCCTTGTGGTGAAAACTCTCATCGACCTTGCGGGTGCTTGACCGAATTACTTGGTACTACAAATCCCTCAGAACCTCTTCTACGAACCCTCTGCTCTCTCCACGCTACAATCACGTGTACTTTTCAGTTTATTCTACTGTTCCTTTTCGCTCTATTTTAAATTTTCAGTCCAGCGTAGAATAGCACAGTTGAAATTAAAACAAACAAAAATTAAAATTAACGAGTATTAATTCCTCGTGTTAGTTTCCAAATGGTTTCTCCTGAATGTGGATACCCAGGATTGGACAGAGCTTTTATAGCTCCAATTAAAAAGATTTATTCATACATTTCAGTTGAATATTCCAGAAATACTAAATCTAAAGAGGGATAAAAAAATGCGTGAGTGAAAATAAAAATTTAATTACAAATTACGAGACAGGTGATTTTGTTTCGAGTCTATGCATAAATAAAACTTAAAAAGTTTTAAAGTTCATTGAATTTTTTACTTTTTTAATCTAACAAGTTTTTTTTTTTTTTTACTTTATTCTCTAGATTAATGGAAAATGTTTAATTAGTCAATAATTGTATAACAGGAACACCAAGACCGAGTTTCTGTTGAGTAAAGTGAATTTCAGATTCTATAAAATCATAGAGTAAAAAAAAGTATAAAGAAGTATTGGATGCCGTGGGTTGTCGTCGACCACATTGGATGAGTGGCTCTTTGCTGAGTGAGAGAGTTCACCTACTCAATAGGTCATAGTATAACCAGGTTATCGATTAATCGTGAGTTGACGGGATTATCGAAACCACATGCTGCCAGCGACAATTATTCCTCCTAGGTACTGTACCGACGACCACCACCACCAAGTTCAAAGTTCACTAGTGTACTATTATACATGCAGTGACATTAAAAATGATGTCTAATATTTTTTGCAATATAACAGTATATTATAGAAATAAAATTTGTTGAAGTAAAATGAATGTATAAGTATGAGTATGTAAATATTTCCCGCGTGCGGACTTGAATATTTTATTCAGGTCGGTCTTATTGCTAGCCACGGGCAATAAGTTGCTTCTTCCGTTTCCGTAACTTCCCTTCGGAGCCCCAGTTCACTAAACGGGACTCTGACATCCCAACTTTTATCTACAATTTGCTCTACACATGTACGGATGTAAAGATGTGTAGACACGGATGATAGAGGTGAGATCCAGTGAAAAGAAGTGGAGGGATTGTACAGCGTTACCCGGCACCAACGGACGCTTATTCGTGAATCTAGTCTGGCACGTTTCCACCTCACATTAACCCAATTTCCTTCATCATATCCACCCGAGACACCAATGGGGAACGTGATTAGTAACTCCAACCTGTCGATATCCGGCGTTTCTCCGATTTTGCGCTTCCTAAATATGTCAGTTTTATTTTTTAAAACTATTAATTTAAAATACTGAGATTTTATTTCCTCTAGATTTTATTCATCATTCATCACTCATCAATTTCCGTTCATCACAAAGTAAAAAACTCTTTTTCAGTTTTAATTTTGTACGATAATTCATTGAGCACAGAATTTATAACTGGATTTTAGAGCGAGAAATTGCAATCCTTTGAAGAGAAATTTAAACTCCAATGCTTCACTATAATTCAAATAAATTACATGGTAAAATTAAAGCTTGTAATACTCGTAATTATAAAGTTACATTTTCGTATAATATCTATGTCTGAATGATATTTCAAACAACTCTGAGGGTTGTTATCGAGGTTATCTATCAAATTTGATTATATTTAGTCTTTTAATCCTTTATATACGTAAAATTATTACATCAAATATTTCTTCACTCTATAAGAAAAATAAATATTTTTTGTCTTCAACAGCGTCACGAAATAACTTTTAAGCACGTACACTTTATCATCGAACGTCTGAGTAACATGTTCAATATCATTTTATATATTTATATTGTCAATTGAATTTTGAGTTAAATCACTCAATCGAGAAGTGGTCATTTAACGCGCCACAACTATACGTTCCATCAATAAATTCAATTTAACTTTAAAAATTAAATATTAATATATTTTATGTATCAACGAATTCTTTATAGACAAATTTTTAAACTATATTTCAATACCTTTAAACTTTCTTAGTTTTAGCGGCATACTTGTAAAAGTCAAATTCTAAAATAAAATATCACTCAAGTTGTTATAGGATTTGAACTTACACCTTTTTCAAACTTGCATTATCTCAGAAGATTCTGTAAGCTAAATCTCTGTGGAATGCTAGATCATGTAATAAATCAGTCGCATTTTACCACGTTGAAGCTCGGAGCCAACAGATAAATTCATTCTTTTCTTTCTCATTATTATTCTGATTCACAATATTGACCTCACCATTTCTCACAACACTTATTCTCTCTCGGCAATTTTATCTCCAGATAAAGTAGCTTCATATATAGAATGAAATATTCCAATCAGAATTGAATATTAAAACACATTATTCTATTGAATGGAATGGATTATTGTGGCGTTAAATTTTCAATCCGTAAAAGTTGATTTTTGACCGTCAATATAATTTTTTCCTGCTGGTACAAATGAAGTATAGAAAGTAACTGATGCATGAAAACCTAAACTGTTTGACCTCGGATAAATGATCGCGGATCGCATTGAACGACGCGATCTATTCACCCTAATTGCTTTTGTATTGCCCCGAGCATTGATCCTCGTCATTCTATTCCTCGTTCAACGTACGACCAGTTACAGGCCAAGTCGGTGAGCCCCAATTGAGTAAATTCGGTGGGGGATTAAAGCCCTCTGGGTTACTCGGGTATTATATCACTTATATATAGACCACAAAAGTTCAAGAAAGAGATAAAAAGAGTACACATAGAAACGGAAAAGTCAATTTTTAAGTAAACTTCACATACATGAAAGCGTTTTGCTCACAAGCACATGAAAGTTCATAATTCTTGGTCTTTTTTTTTTTTTTGTTATGATGAGCAAGAGTTGAAATCCGTGTCACGTTGAATATACATGTATATAAATATAAAGTAAATATATACTGACACCTTTGGAACGAAAACTTTTATTCACTGCAGTTCCTGGCTTACCTGATAGTTTTTTTTTTTTTTTATAAAGATTTTCCTACTCGAGAACGAAGACATGTGCATTGCACGTTTATTCTATATGCTGTACCTAATATCACTTATATTGACCTGGAAAGAAAGAAAAATAAAAAAAAAAAAAGTACATCGATAAAATGAATGATGAAGAATTTTCTTTGTTGAATTTTATCTTCATTTATACGAAAGTTGGCTAAATCCTGTTCTTTGTACACGAGTGACCTGTCGTTAGATTTAGAGCTTTCATCTTTTGTTATGTAAATAAACAAAAATAAATATTTCAACACATCACCAATCATGATAAAAGTATTTTTACAAAAAAAATAAAATGAAATAAGAGATATTACCTTGATAAAATATTTATAGGATAAAATCGGTCTAAAATATTGAAACGTCACGTTACATATTTCGAATCAGTGACGTTTGTATTTATAATGCTAAATTTCCGATTGCTTATTCGACTTCAATTTAAATTTATCGACTGGTATTCTGAAGTCGCCCAGCCAATCGAATAAAATATGGACAACTTCAAAATTATACTTTGCTAAATCTTCTTGCGATGCTCACACGTAAATCATTTATTCACTCAATCGATCTTACTCGAGCGATTTTTATACTCTCTTCTATGTTTTTTTTTTTTATTTTTGTAACATAAAAGAAACTTCCGAAGAGTACAATATTCTTGTTTAGTATTTATGAGTCTGTATAAGCTCTTCAAAATTCAGTTAGGAAATTGTTCAAAATTTTAAATTCACAACTTTTTCTATTTAAATCTTCAATTGTATTTAAATGAGGAGCAAAATGGAGTATTTCAGGAAATAATTACTTTTCGGGAACTCAAATGCGTGGAATCTTTTTTTTTTTTAATTATTTTCAGAGTAAATAATAAAAATTTTTTTCGGAAATGAAATAGCGCTAAAACGTATAATATTTTTTATCAATAATTCAACCCTATAAAAAAATTTGATACAAATAACATCTCCGAGGTACTTTACGCAACCGTCCGAGTGTAAAATCAAGGTGCGAAACTTTTATGACTTGAAAATTTTATTCATATATTTTTTACACGGTGTTATCTAATTCTTCAACACAATTTCGTGTTACTGAAAATAATTTTATCCACGATTTTATTATTCCATCAGGCTCCAAAATTTTTGAATGCCCTATTCGTTCAATTTTTTTTCCAAGTTTTATAAAACTAAATCACTTCCTAAGTATCCCACTAACGTCTTTGCATCCAACACCTTAATTCCTTCGAAGCAATGAATAAATCAACACACTAATCTAAACAACAAGCTGATTATCAATTACGTAATCCCAAATGACTTATAATACTTGATAATGACAACTAAAGTTATACTTATTAAAGGCTTATGATATTGAAAATTATGTCACCACCACAAGACATTGTACTCTAAGCTACAAAAGCCAAAAGGAATCATATAAAATCCATAGACTGTTCCTGTATCGGTTACCGTTATTACCAACAAAGCTGTTACTCTGTTTAGCGATATATTTTAGCGTAGGTTGATACTCTAATTAAGAGTATCAATAACTACTATTGCTAAGACAAAGGATATATAATGTGTATATTATAATATCATTATCAAAGGATTTCTCATGGATATTCTATTCTACACAATCGCAAGATTTCTTTCCTTCCTTGAGCATTAGCTTTGAGCGCACTGTACGCCCGACTTTGTGACGAAATTTCATCCTTCCACGTTCCGCCGGTCTTAACACACGCCCTGATAAAAGAATCTAGCATTGGAAATATACAAGAGCACATTTTGTTGTAAATTTGTTTAGTTTCTTTCAAGCTGTAGCAATTCTTTTACTGCGAAGCAACATCTAAACCCTCTTGCTCTTTCTTTATATTGTGGGTAAATACATTGAAGCATCATAAACAAACTCCCACGTTTCTTTTATTGATCTCTCCTCTCAATAGTCAGTAGTATTTCAAGTTTTCGCAAACGTTTATATTTATATGTATAAAAAGCACTATCTTTGCCTCGATTCAACGACTCACTTAGTGTAATTTAACGTCGCTACAAATTTTTATTCCATTTTATTGTGTCTTT
This sequence comes from Cotesia congregata, assembly GCA_905319865.3. Classification (NCBI taxonomy): domain Eukaryota; kingdom Metazoa; phylum Arthropoda; class Insecta; order Hymenoptera; family Braconidae; genus Cotesia; species Cotesia congregata. The sequence continues at coordinate 19,933,307 of CAJNRD030001124.1, forward strand.
CCTTTATTTTTCCTATCAATCATACACTTTTTTGCGCCACTGTTTACCTTTCTTTCTTCCTTCCTTTCTTGTTTATCCTCTAATCATTAAATGCTTTGTTACATTTTATAGACATAAACTTTATTCGTCTTTTATGCATACTAAAACCTTTTACGATTATTAATTTTTACTATAAAAAATATTTACTACAAATGAATCTAAATTTCGGTTTTCAATCAATCCCATATCATGCTTATCAACAGTGAATAATTGCTAAAAATTGTCCCATCAATACAGCTTGACAAGTGATTAAATAAATTTAGCAGCATTTTAATTATATTAATTGAAAAATATTTATTGGCACTATCAAAAGTAATTTAACGACAATCATTAACTAACGGCTATGATAGTTGGCTTTTAAACTGTTATTTCAAAGTAATAACCCCTTTACACCTCCACTTAGCTCTTGGCTATAATTCCTCGGTCGATCTCTAATGGATTCTACAGAATGATAACTAAATTCAAATATTACTTTGCTAAAAAGATAAAGGAACATTAAAAATACAATTTTATTTGATAGAAAAAAATTTCACACAATTATTGACAATATAAAACATCATAGGGATAGATGAAGAGAAAATTGATTGAATTAATTCAATGTAATTCGATGATTGTACATACATGTTTCGATAATAGCTCATTAGAAATCAACTACAAGTGAGTAGGCTGTTTAAAGCTAATAATACAAATAGCCATGGGAAATCAGGAGATTTGAGATTGGAATATACACATATCTATGCTTATTTATCTATCTGTCTGTCTATAACTATATCTATCTCATCTGTGGTATTATTACATAACAATCTATATATATGTACAGATACAGATAAGTTAATTGAATCCACCGACATTATATACGGTGGTCCTTAATTACGGTTAATCGTTTGTGGCTATGAGCCTCATTGAGGATTACCACCGGATTAGTTCGATGAAAGTAATCAGCGAAAGTTGGACACCTCGGTTTTTATCTTTTTGCTTACCGACAATCAGACCATTTTCTTCGCCACAAAATTCCTTTTTTCCTCGGCTTGAAAACTTTTCTGGACCTCAGCCAGATTTCATTTTAAAATAACATATATATAGGTATATATTAAATGACAATTAACAAGGGCATTTTGTGATGCCTCTATGGGAACTAAAAGCTCGTGTAACTTCCTTTCATCTTTACTCATAAACTTTTAAGTGCATCGACTGCTAAAATGAAAAAAAAAAAAAAAAAAAAAAAAAAATTTTCTATAAGGTATGAACTACGGTAATTTGTGTTCATACTTGAGAAAATTGCCTGGTTAAATTGCATTACAGCAACGCTGCTTTTTAAAGTTATGGACAATATAAATATAAAATATATTTAACGGACAATAAAAGCCTGAGAATAATTAAAGGCTGTCAAAGTGAGCGCTTAAATCATTAAGTATCTTTATTTCCAATATTGCTTGACCCAGACAGACATCAATGGTTTGTGATATTACGAGAAAAAAAATTAATAACGATTGATCTTCTACTTGTGGCAATAAAACTATTATATATATATATATATATTTTTTTCTTATATCGGGTATTGAATCTTGAAGGATTCTTTGTAGTATCTCTCATTTTTCTTTTTATTCAACTCTTAATTTTTTTCTGCCCACTTAATCCACCATTTTCTGCTATACGGGTAAAGCACTCAGACCGTTGTGTTGATAACGCGTTGGCGTATGACGTAAGATACCTGACTGAACTTGTATCGTCAAAAGTCAACAATATAGATACAATATTTATTTCTCTTGGGAGAAAAAAAATCTTTGTGACACTTATCCTATCTTTATTACTTTTTTTTTTCGTCAGAGCAAAAAATTTATCGAAAAGTAATATCGACATAGAAATGATGACGTATAAAATTCATTATTGTATTGTAAAGTACTTATAACTTGAATTAAAAAGAATAAAAAATGAGAGCTTAATATTTAATATTTAAGCACTTGTGAAATGTAAAAACTTCACGGTAAAGAGATTCAGGATTATGAAAAATCTCCATGCAAATAGTGCTCGCTTAAAAGATAAAGATAATTTATGTAGATGCGAGCATGTATTAAAAAATAATAAAAATAAGTTGGTAAATAGGAAAAAACTGTGATTATTACGAGCATGTGTGTGCATTATGTGAAAGGGTGTCAGGAACGTAATGTACTAACAGCTACTACCGCTAAAGAATTCATATGCTAGTGGTTATTGACGCGCTATGGTCAGACAAGATAGCATTATAATCGCATGAATGAATATATCATTAACACGTAACATGTGTTTCAGGTTATTTTTACATTTTTAACGCATTGATAAATTATTATTGTTCTTTACATTTTTATTTGCCGACTCTATTTATATATTGACGCAATATTTATACTTTTATATTTATCAACAAACGTTCAAATTACGCGATTTATTTTTAATCATAAAAGTTACAAGTTAAACTGAAGACATTAATGAAATTTTTTTATTAAATTTTTTTTTTCTAATAATTAAATTTTAGTGTAAGTCAAAAATAGTCTGACAGTGACGAATTTCACGGGGCCATTTAATGAATATTAATATAAATGTTAATTACACGTAATAAATAATTTAAAAAACAGAGTACTCTTAAAATTAACATAAATAATGAATTTATTAAAATAAATTAAATTTGAAGAAAGAAACTAATTATTTATTTTATTTAAAATGTTATAGAAGTCAAAATGGAACTGGAGGATCTAATGGCCGATATAAAGAAAACTGCTAACAAAGTTCGAGCAAAATTAAAGGGTAATTTATTTGAATTATTCTAAATAATTATCAGCTAAACAAGAAAGATTTTTAAAGTAACAGTAGTAGTTTCTGTAACATAAATCTTTTTTACGGCTAAAGTTTATTTTGAAACTCTAAACTTGACGTAATCAGTAAGCAGTGAACAGTAAATGGTAAATAAAAGTCTAGTAGACGAGAATAATTTATTTTCTCATTATTGTTGCAGTGATAGAACAGAATATCGAGACGGAAGAGCATACGAACAAATCTTCCGCGGATTTGAGGATACGCAAAACTCAACACTCGACATTGTCAAGGAAGTTTGTCGAGGTTATGACCGAGTACAATCGGACGCAAACCGATTACAGAGAACGGTGTAAGGGTAGAATACAACGACAGCTTGAGATCAGTAAGTTTACTCGCTATAATTTATTAATTTTATTAAAAAGACATTATGGTTAAGAGATATTAATATTCATACACGTAATTTGTTTTTAACAGCGGGGAGAACTACGACTAATGAAGAGCTCGAGGAAATGCTTGAACAGGGAAATCCTGCAGTATTCACGCAAGGGGTGGGTTCTGATACTCAAGTAAAAGTAATATTATTCATGAAATATTTATACGGTAATGTCTATAAGTCAGATTAAATAATATAAATCTGGGTAATCTGGCAATTTCTATTTATTTTTATTATTGTTACCTTATTAGTAATTTTCATGATTTTTTTTCTATTTCCATAATTTTATTCATTTAATCATGATGATTATTAAATATAATTTTTTTCAAAAAAATTATATTTAGCTATCAAAATATGAACGACTCAATTCTTACTTATATTGATCTTTTTTTTTAAATTTATGTATTGATGATAGAATTTAAATTAAGTTCATTATAAAAATTACAAGCAAAAAGTTTCTAAGTTCAAACTTTCCTAACATAATCTTAAGAAAGTTTATTGAATACTCATAAAAATTGTCAAAACTTTTTTTTTTATTTATTATTAATAATAATTTAAGTAATATTTTAGTAATTTTTTTTTTTATTAATTTAAAAATTGAAACAAGCGATAAAATTAAAATCAATACTCTATTTGCAGCAAAAATAAATTTTATTATTGACCTCAACAAATAATCCAGTATTTGACCTGAATGAGTGGTTATTTATTTTTATTTTATGTTAATAGATAATTATGGAAACGCAACAAGCCAAACAGACCCTTGCTGATATTGAAGCACGTCATGCTGACATTATAAAACTCGAAAATTCAATCAGGGAACTTCACGATATGTTTATGGATATGGCAATGTTAGTCGAGAGCCAGGTAAGATTTATTAGTTCGTTTATAATTATTTGCAGTAATTAATGTTACGTGATAAAATAAAGCGCCGTTACCTTTGAATTAAAATTTGTTGAAAACTTTTATGATATTAAATTCTTCTACTAAGATATTAAATAATTCTTTAAGCTTTAGTCTGTTCTTCCGAGTACTCAAAAAAATTATTACAATTATTTATTCATTTATCACAAAGGTAGCGGCTGAATGAAATGATTTATTAAAATGTTTAATTAAATTCAATTTATTTCGATACTGGAACAGCATTAATTGAAATTTTAATTACAGTTAAATGAAATCATATGTTTGACATAAAAAAATTAATTAATAATGAATAATTAAACTATTAATTACTGAGTATTGTTAATTTAATTAAAAACCGTGACAAACATATGGTTTTTATATAGAAGATAAATAATATTAAATTAAAATGTAATTGTCCCCTTTTTAATTTGATAGCTTGAAATGTCTTGTGGCCGGAATTAACCAATAAATTATTTATTTAATATAATTAAAAATAAAAGTCAACAGCGTGAGCCCGTGAAAATTTAACCGCGTTTGACATTAAATCAATCGGTCAGACAAATTTTAATTTTCCTATTCATACTCACTAATAGCAGCGTAAATTAATTACTTAACACAAACCCGCGTACGTTGCTTTAATTATTGTTTTTGTAATCAATATTAATTATCAATAATTCCGTAATTGGATTCCTCGTTTTGGTTTATTGAATATCAATGGAAAATTTAGTATCGATTGCGTATAATGGACGCGCGGCGCCGCTCTTTTCGGGGAAAGCTAATTTTATTTCATTTTATTCATACTAATTTTTCAATTTATAATAAATTAATTTCGCTAATTTTACTTCAAATTATCTACTATTTTTTTTTCTCTATTCTTTGAAACTTTTTTACTTGCAAAAATTTCTATTGTATATACAAAATTGAAAAAGCTGGAAAAATTAATAAATAAAAAATCTATTAATTAATTAATTAATTAATTAACAATATTTATTCCAAACTAAAAAATAACTCTATTGCATGTTAATTAATTTTTAAATTTCAAAAAAATTTTTTAAAATTACCCATTAAAAAAATAAACATCTTTTCCTTTTTATTAAATCTATAAAATTAAACAAATTAATTATGCAGTCAGATTACAAAAAAAAAAAAAATTTTCACCTAAATTTTACAGCAATTATTTCCATCAATTTAGAGTTTAATAAAAAAAATTGTTCCTTGGTAAATAAACAGTTTATCAAAGTCAGACTGCATAATTAAGCACCATAAAAGTATTAACAAACTCACGCATGAAACTAAAAAAATATTTAAGCATCAGAAACTAACATTCTTATCTTTTTCGCTGTGGGGTCGCGCCGCGTGCCTTTTTAGGGCGAGATGATAGATCGCATAGAATATCACGTGGAGCACGCGGTCGACTACGTGCAGACGGCCACGCAGGACACCAAAAAAGCACTCAAGTATCAAAGCAAAGCCCGACGGGTGAGTCCCCCCCAAAATAATATTAAATTTTGTGTTCATCCACATCTAATTGGTCACTTTTTTTCTTCCTCTCCTTTTTCCTCCTTTGTCCTCCTCAACCCATCTCCATTTGTCCTTCCCAAAATCCCGCGCCCATCGATCAATCAATCACCCACTCAATTCCATCGCTTTCCAAATAAAAACTATCTAACACAAATTTACACCCTCCTTCTCTCCTTTTCTCATCAACCCTCATTACCGCTCATTTTATTTTTTTTATCTTTCATCTATATTTTACTATTGACACCTCAAATAATATATTAATTATAATAAAACGGCGTTAATAAAACACCATCCATTTAAATGTGTATAAATAATACATACATCTATCTATATATATTTACGTAACATTATTTGTATTCATTACGTGTGTGTTTGATGCTTTGGTAAACCTAATATTTATTTATAAATATAAATACCGATTTTTAAATCAATACAATATAAAATATTTAAAAAAAAAATTTCCTTTTGAAAATCGTATTTATATTTATAAAATCTTAACATTTATTACTAATCTGTGTTTCCTTTTAATATGAGTGTGTTCATTGTTTGTTTCTGTCCACTACTGCTCTGTTTCACTCTGCAACAAAAAATAATATAAAATAACAAAAAAAAAAAACATACGAAACTAAACGCTAATATTGTCATGATGTAAAAAAAATATTAACCAACCAACCATCCAACCAACTATTTTATTATAAAAACTGACAATTAAAACCGTCTACATTGTACATTAATATATAAATATCTGTGTTATGTATGTGTGTGCGTGTGCGTCCACGCAATTAATAACTGTGGGATCCTTTAAATTGTTCTACTCGATTTACCAAAACCAATACCTTTTTTTACATTAACTTTAACTATTACAAACTAATCCTTTTAACAACAATTACCTGATATTCGCGCATTAAACACAAATACAAACTCGTTGTATGTTGGCATTGCTTTTCATACTATTTATTGTAACTACTACTACTACTACTACTACTACTACTACTACTACTACTACTACTACTACTACTACTACTACTATTGCTGCTACTATACTATTATTGAAACCAAAATTGATAACCCAACCGGACGGTCGAGTTCTCTGCGATCTTCCGACTAAAAATGAACCGTCCCAAAACTGATCTCCCAATTCGAAACAAAATCCATCCTGTCCTGGATCCTGTGCGCGCTTTGGCAGGGTGAGTTGGTGGACCGGATTGAATACTGCGTCACACAAACAGTTGACCACGTTGGTCAAGCTCATGGTCAGCTGAAGAAGGCCAAAGAATATCAGTCAAAGGCGCGCAAGGTAAACACTGCTGTTATTTATTAAATGACACTGATTCATTGTTTACATTAAATATTCTCGAGTATAAAGATATTGAAGTATTAAGATAAATGTATAAATAATTGAATCGATCGATTTTTCTATAATACTCGACTACGTTATGCTGCAATCTTCTACTCCGCGATCAATGTCTATATAATATATTATAACTTATAACAATAACAGTGTCTTGTAAACACACATCGTAAAACTAAAGATTATTCCCATCTCGTAGTGCCCTCACTTATCCTATTTCCCGTCCGAGCTACTCAGCTGTGCTTTTCTCTCTTACTTCTTAAGAGTTAAACGATTGATCGACATTAAATGTCATAGAATTTTTAAACCTCATGCAGATACTCCCTTCAACCTTTCAGCTTTTATTATCTTATCTTTTAACTATTTAATAATTATTTTTTATTTTAAATACTTGTCGTTTTTATTATTAATGAGTGTTTTTTTTTTTTTTTTTTTTTTAAGGCGCTTAAAAATACATCGCCATGCTTGTAGATAATTCAAAATTTACTGTCTGAGGTGTATATTACAGATAGTAATAAAGATTTATGGTGTCATAAAGATGAAAAATATATTATGCCATACATGATAATATAATCTCTTGTAAGAACAAATCAATCATCAATTTTATACACTATTAGTTTTGCAAATTTTTATTTATTAAATTTGACACTAATAATTTAAAATATTTTATACATCTAGTCTGGTACAAATAATTACTAAGTATTTGCATTCACTACACACTGTAATATCAAACTTGAACTTTAATAACACTTTTCATACCGTCAATTGACAAGTATTTAAAATTATAATTACGACAAAATATTATTTATGTTATTGGTGTTGTACGATACCCCTTAATCGTTTTGTACCGAGTGTGTGTTAGAAAACTTTATTGTGGTAGACTCAAGTACTCGCAGCTATTAGTTATTAAAAATGTAATAACAGAGGAAAATAAATAAAATATAAATGCGGTAATTTTAAAAGTAGATAAATTTGAATTGAGAGTTACGAATAATAAAAGATAACAATTTGCAATAAAAAAGTGTGATATCTTAATGTAATGTCTTGCTTCTATCGAAATAAGATGTTACTGCTACGAAGTAAGTAATACAAGAGAAATATTACTTGCAAGCATTAGTGTCATTAGACGCGCATTACTATATTTCGTTGGCATACGTGCATGAATAGGTACTTTAACTGCTATTACATTATTATTATTATTATTGTTATTATTATCATTATTGTTAATTTTTTTTTTTAGTACTGTATGATTTTGAATGTTCAATGGTAGCTAATTTTACAAACATTCTATTATATTTAATGAAAAACAAAACAATTAAATTTAACAGAGAAAATTTATTTAAAATACAAACACGAATATTTTTTATTCAATTAACATTTAAAAATAAAAAATTCATTTCATTCTGTATGTTGCCGTACCAAGACTTGGTCATTTTGCAGCAACTGTTTTTCTTCTTTTTTTTCGAGTGAAATTTATTAGTTTTTTTTTTTTTGGAGTCTTATGCGTCAGCCTTCTGGCCTAGACACGTGGGATTTTTACGTCCCTTCCTACTATTTATTGTGTTTGATGTGCCGAACTACACATCTTAACCTCCTATCCGCGGCTGTGGCCGTCTTACAGTCTGTACCCGCATTCGCCTGTGTCCCACCCTTAGCACAGTGACCGAGGAAACCACAGAAACCTGGCCAGGATACAGTCGGCAAGGGAGCAAGCCTTGGAAATCGCAGAAAAATTGCGACTGCCAAGGCTCGAACCCACGCCTGAGCGACTGTTGAACGGGCAGTTTAAGACTTAAACCGCTCGGCCACGCAGTCGCGAAATTTATTAATTAGTAAAAGTATTAAGTGCATCATTGTTTTTATTACACTTTTCTTTCTTCATATTTCTACATATTTAACTATAAACTCATACTACAAAAGCATGGAATAAAATAATGCTGATTAAAACAATTATTTGAAAGAGAGTATTTAAAAAAAATCAATTAATCTCTCTTTCAAATGAATTTTTTAAATTGTATGTTCAATTAGTAATGTTTATCTAAACATACGCATGAGTAATTAAACAACAGATTACGTAAACGCCGTTTTTAGATACACATTTTTTAAAAAATAATTTTTTTCCATTCCTCTCACTCTCTCTTTTCTTATTTTGATTATTAAATTTTTTTGTTTCTCTTCTGAGTAATTAATTAAAACAGGATTATTTTCATTAGTATATGTGGTCATAAAATGGCCATGCATAAAATGCACTAGACATAACTTGTCCTTTTTGTCCACAGAAAATGATCCTCATTATGATCTGCGTCATTATTCTCGCCACCATACTAATCTCCGTTCTGCTGTCGTTCATTCCGATCTTTTAAGCTACCGAGTGGAGATATGAGTAAAAGAGAGAATGGAATGCGAAGAATTATTAACTCAAAATAATGTTAATACATTTAATAATAATAATAATAATAACAATAATAATAATAATAATAATAATATTAATTACAATAACTAAAATTTAAATCATGATGCCGGTGACATAACAAATAGAAAAAAATTTTTTTAAATAATTAATTGAAATTTAGAATTGGCAAGCCTTCGGTGTTTTAGCGTAGATTTCAAAAAAGTTTTAGATAAATCCGTCAATTGTTTAGAAGAGATTTAAAATTAGAAATTTTTTCTCACACTTATTTTGTGTGAAATTAACGATAGTTATTATTAATTTAAGTAAGTGTACTTTTCAACTATTCTAACAAGTTATTTAATATCGAGTAGAAATAATTAGCCGCGTAATTTATATTTCCATTCCAAGCGTCACAAAGAAAAATGTTGACTTTTTGAGAGATTCTATTTAACAAGAAGTCAGAAATTTATAATTGACAACTTAAATTAAACAAAACATCACCAAAAAATTTTTGTGCCACTTGGGATATTGTAAATGCACAATCGATTTAAATAATTATTTATTTATTTATTATTGTATAATTACAGTCTTGAAGATAAAAAACATTTCTTTTGATATTAACATACATAGTCTTATAAAAAAAAAAAAAAAAGAAAAAAGAAAAAAAAAATTATCTATATACAAAAAATTTTGATAAGTTTTCTTCATAAATTAATTTTAATTAATAATATGATTATTTTTGCATTTTAATTTACATTAACGTTTAAATTATAAATTTTAATCCAAAGTATATTTAACTGGATTTGTTAAATTTTTTTCTACTTAGAGTTTTTCTTAGATAATTAAATCTTTTATAAATTTATCAAGTATTTTAAATTAAAAAAATAAAAAAATAAAAATATCTTATTAAGATAAGAAAATAAAATTCCGCAAAATTCTGTGTAGAATTGAGCAATTAAGATAATTTTTAGAAAAATTTTCAACCGTGAAAGAAAATAATTTTTCTGAGCCTCACTTATATACATTTTACATACTAACAAAACTTATTAGCATAACACTTATTAATAAATCGCCAAAGTATATTATAAGTTTGTGAAATCTGACATAATAATTTATCGTAGAGCAGACTAATTATTTATTGATAATTAATAATTAATAATTGTCTATTACTGTTATTTATTATTGATTGTTATCTTCGATCTATACATAGCTACTGAAACTAAATAGCAAATATATAAATAATGTTTCGAAAATTCTATCAGCTGTTGAAATAATTTATAAAAATTTATTTAAAATTATTTTTTTGTTACAAAAATAATCTGTCAATAATTTTTTATTAATTTTATCAAATTATTTGGAGTTTGATCCGTGAGTAGAACAATAATTAATTAAATCATTTAAATAAGAGAATAAAAAGGGCCTAATCAAAATCCAACTGATTTAACTAAACCGATTAATAATTTTTTTTTTTTTTTATTAAAAAAATAATAAAGCTGCCGAGTGTTATAAGTTATAAGCAAATTGCAATACCGACTTTACATTAATGCTTTTATCACTAAATTTATTAAATTAAACCATTGTGTAATGTCTAATCATTCATGAGTTTGCCTCGTCTTCTTCAATTGCCTTCTCTATTTTTAACAAAAATTACTATAAAAAAAAATCAATATAAATCTTAATATTAAAGTAAAAAGTAGAGACTAATCTAAGGATAACAATTATAATTATTGACAAAAATGTAGACGGGCGAGGCGGACGATTTAAATTCCTGAGATATAAAAAATATAAAAAAATAAATAACTAGACTCCTTGAGTCCTTTGCTTGATTTATTTCCTGTACTTACTAAGTATCTTATTTAATATAACTCAAATAAACATTTAACAACTCTGTATTGTAATAACAATTGCGACCGTTACGATAATTAAGCGTATCATTTGTGTCGTTTTAGTGCAAGCTTATTAACAACAAGCAAATATAGTTAACCAAACATTTCTGTATTCAAAACAGTAACTAAAACAAGCTTTTAAACAAACTGTTTCGTGCTTCGAGAACTCGAATATTATATATAGGGAAAATTCTTAGTTAAAGTCAGTTATTACATGTCTCAAAGTCCAAGTGAGACGCAGACGGGTATCGAGATTGCCTTATTCAACAAATTTGTTAATTATTTATTAATCTAAGTAAAGTCTGTAAATAAGACCTTTCTATATTTATTTACTTAATTTTATTTTTTGTTTTACTTAGAAGCTTTCTCGAAGTTCGTAACACTGGCACTGGTGATCGGATATTTTAATTTCATCTTTTAATTTTTTTTTTACACGGTCAAAAAATTTCAAACATTGTTATTAAAATTTGCAGTAGCTGATGATTATTTTTTTATTGAAAAATCAATCATTAATAATTAATTATTGAGCTTAAATAAATAAAATTATTTGGTTTTACATTTAAAATGTTAATTCATAAGTTTTTAAAATTGCTACAAGAATAAATTTTCTACAACTTTACTGCAGGCGTAAAATAAAACTGGCAATTTAATTGCATACAGAAATTATTTTCGACTAGTCGATTTTTCATTGTTTTACTCATGCTAAGTCCCATAGCGAATAGAAAATTACGATTTTTTGTTATTGATTTGAATTTAGATTGAAATTCAGATTTTACTGTTTTATTGTCCGCTCAAATCACATATACTCGTCAACTGCTCGCGGTTTTATTACAGGGTTAAACTATCGATTTTGAACACGGTGAAACTCTTTGTTTCAATGGTTTGATTATTTTTATAAATAACTTTCAATAAAAAAACACGTCATAGCTATTTTTCTAACATTAAATATCCACGTTTTAAAATATTAAAAATTAATGTGTAAGTCCAATGTAAACTTGCTATTTTAAACTCGGGAAAGAAAACTTCTCAACTTTATTCCATTTGGAAATAGTTTCACTGAATAATTTATTTTGACAAATAATTAACTATCAAGTGGCACATTAAACTCAAAATTTGACTTAAAACAATGAAAAATTTATCGCAGTAAGAAATTTCACAGAAAAAAAAGTAGAATATTTAATGTAAAAAAAAATGAAAGTAGTAAAGTGCTATTTTTATTTTATTACTAATGTGTCATTTTAAATAAATAATTACATTTAATTAAAAACTTATAGTTTGGAATTTTTTGACCGTGGTTCAAAATTATTTTTTACTCAAGAAAATTTATGATTTATTTTTGTTTTTACAGAAAATGATCCTGATAATAGTTTGCCTGACAGTAGCGGTCATCATTTTAATTGTTATTTTAGTTGTTAGTTTAACGTAAGCCCTTCAAAAAAAAAAAAAAAAAATCTCACTAAACAGTTAAACGATCATCACTCAAATGAAATGTTTTTCTATTCTAACTTTAATTCTAATTTTAATTGAACTAGAAATAAAATTATAACATTTTTAGCTCGGTACAGTAGTTATGGGTTAAAAGTTCTACGAGTGAAAATGAAGATGAAATGACGTAATAATAAAGTTGATTATAAATTCCAACCGCAAAGTTATCGTCTGTATAATTAAGTATTTAACTTTTAACAGTCCTTGTGATATTAATTGCAGTCTATTTGTAATTTAAAATGTATCACAAGCTGTTTCTACACTTAGACTTTACTTTATTTTACGTTCCCTCAACTGTATCTTTATATTTTGTTTTATTTTATTTATTTAGTACTTTTATTCGAGTTTAGTCCTTCTTTTCGGGTTAAACTTGTCATAACTGATCGTTATGACAAGCAAACACGCTTAGCTAGAGATCAACCTAATCCTCGTAAATCTACTCTTCTATTTTTCATCACGAATGTTTCCCTTTCTTAAAAAAAAAAAAAAAAAAAAATAAATAAAATAAAATAAATGGCTTTAATATTCGTCTTTTTGTATCACGAAAAAAAAAATTGATTACGTTCTGACATCTTCATTTTCGTTGAAAAAATTATTAATAAAATATACACATGGTAAATGTAATACGTAATATACATTATTATATTTATTTATTATAAAAAAAATTTTTATTGAAATTTATTTTAAATGTAAATAAATTCGTAAATATTAAAGTCAAAAGAGAGAGAGATAGAGAGAGAGAGAGTGAAAAAAAAAAGAGAGTGAATTTGAAATAAATTTTATTGTATAGGTACTTACGGATGAAAGAATAATTGCGTGAATGGTTTGATGAAATAAAGCGATAATAAAATAAGTTAAATAAAATGATAAATTTAATAGAGATAATCCTCAATATACGTCAACAATTATCACGCAATACTCTAGATAAATTTCAGCATTAATAATATAAAATTTAAACTAGTGTACCGTCAAAACATGCTAGAAAAATATTGATTGATAAAAACTGGTTTATGTGTTTTATGTAATAAACTAAAAGTAAACATGAATTTAAGATAATTCACATTGTACAGATATGTAAAACAATGAATTATTATTTCAACAAACGGTACTTGATTAAATATTTAATAGTTGCGATTGTATACAGTATACAGTAGTAAGTACGGGAATACATTTTAGCTAGTTAAGGGTATGAGTGATTATAATGCTTGATTGTTACAAGGAAGCAAGGCAAATATTATTCAAGAACCTCAAGATTTTGTACATAGTTTCGTTGTATGCCTCCAGGATTTATCAGTAAGTATCCATTGGATATTTATGTTTATCCCTGCTCTTTATTATAACTTTATATTATTATCATTGTATTTTATTTGAGTAATTATTATTATTATTATTATCGATGTTGTAAAGTGAAAAGGGTTTAATAATTGATTGTATTACGCATACTGCAATTTTGGTTTTTTATATCTGCACTGATAAAAAAAATTAACTTGAATCAAAAGAGAAATTCTTGAACCAAAAAAATAATTTTGAAGGGTTTCATTGTCTTGAATCAAAATGAAAACTGATTAAATTAAGACTTTTTTTTCCTTTTGAAAAATATTTACTTGATTCAAGTTAATTTTTTTTTTCTGTGTACACTTAAAAAATGAAATGTTACCAATTTATTCTCTTTAAATTACGATTAAATTCTTTAAATTAGAACTAAAAATTCTTCATTGCCACATTGATTATTTTAATTGAAAATAATAAAATTACAATTACAATTATAGCGTAAAATAATTTATCAACGACGGTTATCTGTGCTTTAATTTAATTTTTCACCGTCTTTATTATTTTTTATTTCAATGTATACGTCATATTATTTATGTATACATTCGCTGTAGTTATTATGATTTTAATTACGTACAAAATGCATGATGTGTTATTTTAATTGTTAAAAAATCTGTGTACCATAAAATTGTTTTGTAAAATTTAATTGTAACAGCTAATCTTTAAAAATAAAATTGGCAGGGCTTTGGAAATTTTTTCATCTCTTCAAAATTCAATGCTGAGCTATTGTGCTATACATAAAAATATACGTTGGAGCTTACGGCTTTGCATTACAATCGGATTTTAAAATATGATATTTAAGGGAGATTCAGCGGAAACAGAATATATAAAATAATATTTCACGGTGCCCTATTTTGTGAAAAATTATTTTTTATAAAAATGTACAATTAAATTTTATGGAAAAATCTTTGAAAAAAAAAAAGAAATTTAATGTTAATTATTTAAAACAATTACGCATTTAATTAAGACAAATAAATAGCATTTATAAACAATAAAATATTATCAATAAATTTCAAGTAAATAATTATGTAGAAAAAATATTAATATAAAATATGTAATGTGTATTTAGTAAATATGTGAATTGTCAATCATAAATATATTATACTTATATAATAATAACAATCAAAATTAATATACTGTATTTACTTAACAGCAGTCGAATACATGAAATACATATAAAAGATATGTAGATTATATATACATATGAATGTAAATGTTGAATACTACATCTCGGACTTAATAAACGTAGTATATGCGAGTGAAGTAGGTGTTGACATTCAATTTCACGGCGACTGTTGCTGTGATTTATTTCAGGTGCCGCTGCCATTTGTAGATTTATGTGTAAGTGCTTTAGAATAGAGTAGCAGTGGACAGAGCGTCAATATGTTGAAAAGAAAAAAAAAGACAATTTTTACAGGACGCGATCAATATGCCCATTACGTTCTGTAACAATTAATATTAAATGAAACTATCTTTTATATAAAACACACTGTTATTAGTCAATAAATTTATGTTATCAATAATTATTAGCACGTTTTATATTGATTATTATTTGTAATAATATATTGTTTATATTTATAATAACAATGTTTAAATGTCTGTTATTGCCGCGAGTAGAAGAAGATCATGATCATGATTTGCCTTGCTATTCTTGCCGTTATTGTTGCCACTACTATTGGTGGATACTTCGGACTGTGAACACCTAAACTAGGTAACTTTTTAATATTTATTTATTTATAAAAATGAGTAATTTTATTATTTTTAAATACCGCTGAATTTTTTTTTTATAATTATTTATGTTTACTTGGTTCATTTTCAAAAAATGTTATCTCCATTTTAATATCTTCACTTTAAACCTGTAGAATATTGATATTTATTTTTTGTATTATTTATCCGCTTCAATGAATATGAATTTCAATTTTTATTTCTTCTTTTTATGATTTTAATTATTTTACTCGTAACGCTGTCCTTTAATAAAGATCTGCATATTCCGTTCAGTAAAAAAAGCTCAATCTTTTTTTTTATTTAACAACACAAAGGTATTGCTTAATTTTCAATCATATTAAGGATTAAAATCAATAAAAAAATAAAATAAAATTACTTGTAAGAAAAAAAAATAAAAATAATTAATAACTAATTATGATCAATAATTACAGGGAAGTTCACGAACAACGAGATGAAACGAAGAGCAACAATCGTCTGGTTAATCAAGTGCGCTTCGTTCGTTGTCAATACGTTGTATCACACTTATAACAATAATAATTACATTAATAATAAAAAATCGTCTGGCACGCCGATGAGTAACAATTCACTGCTACAATTTAAATCATACAGCAAGGTGATCAGTACACCTCATTACCATTATAATATTCATAACAGTAATAATAATAAAATTAATATAAATAATAATTATAACTATAATACTAATAATAGTGACATTATTCATATAATCACTGTCATAACAATCATTATCAGTAGGTCATGACTATAAAAACCATTGCACCTTCATTAAGTCGAAAATTGCTGCCCGTAATTTTATTTTACCGAGTTTATTTAAAAAAAAAAAAAAAAAAAAAAAAGTTTACAATTTTTTTATCGTCGAAACTTTTATTTAAAATAATAATAATCATGATTATTTTAATTGTTACTGCAGTATTCAATTGAATTAATTTAATGAACATTAATTGAAGTACTAATCTAGTATTCGAAAGCTGATTTAATTAAATTAAACAAGAATCAACGTTAATGAGTTACGACACAGTGAAATAAACATAATTAGATTTTTATTATTATTATTACTATATATAAAAATGGTTCATCACTAAAAAATAATCATTTAGCTGTCGGTACTTGAAGCATAAGTTAATTGAAAATTAAAAATTAATTAAATAAATCACTTAAGAGTATGGAAGAAATGAGAAGAGTATTTAAAATAACGAAATAATAGGAGAGCATTACTATGAGGCAGAATCACGTATCGTTAATAATTATTAATTTTAATTATAATTATAAATAAATGAAAAATGGAAAAAAAAAAAAAATATTGTCGATTACATGAACGTAAAGTTAAATAGCAAATGATATTATGCATTTTGCTGCAGCAATAATAAGTATAATAGGTGTTACTGGAAGTATTTAAAGGTTAATAATTATTGTGGTAAATCTTACTATTAATTTTGTTTTAAATAAATAATAAATAAATAAATTTATCAATTTATACACTCGCGTTTACATCTCACTTATGTACTGCGCGGTGTAATTATTAATATTTATATTATTATTGAATCATATATGTATAGTTAGGCATCGCGATAATTAAATAATAATTGAGAATAATGAGATTACTATTATTGTTGTTATTATTATCATTATTGATTAATAATATTGATGATGATGATGATAATAATAATTGTAATTGACAGCCTATTGATTGATAATGATATAGCCAATAAAGTGTAATGTTAATAAAAATAAGTTAAATGTTTTATCGAGTACGAAAGTTGGCAAGTATATGCAGATTATAAATTGTTTAATTGATATATATATATATATGTATATGGTAATTAATAATTCATTAATTACTTACACTTAAATCACTTATTATATATTGTACAGAACTCAGTGTAATTGTAATTGTTAGTTTAGGTAGCTACGTTATCTATTACATTCAGTAATTAAATTCAAAATATATTCAATAAAATTAAACTTTTAATCTCTGTCATGACTTACCGCTATTTGTTACGAGTGTTTGTATTATTTTTTTCAAAAGAAGAAAAATTGGGATGATATTTTATGTTTGTAGTTTTTGACCGCATTTTTTTTGTTCGATTGTTTATAAGAAATAAATTATTATTTTATAAGCATATTGTAAAACTATTATATAATTTTTATTTTATTGAAAAAAATATTGTGGGGTATGGTGCATTGAAGCATTTTTTAATTTTAGTTTTTAACATTTTTTATTGTCTTTTATATTGTATATTATGTTCAACTGTAAATTAAATATTATTAATGTAAAGTTTTTTTGTAAATCAAATATTTTTTAAAGATTTATTGAGTATATTTTTTTTATTTATATTTTTTATGTAAATTTTTTTACGTAGAAATTTGAAAGAAGAATATAAAACAGAAAAAAATTTGATGTAAATATGCACCATATCCGTACCTTAAATTTAAATTGATGCAAAACTATCAAAGAAAAATGCAGAGATACAAAATTATAAAGGATTAAATTTTCTGGAAAAAACTTTGATATATTTTTAACAAAAAACCAATTTCAACGCGCTATAATCACAAGCTTAAAAAAGTTCAATCAACGATTAAAATTAAAATACTTTGACTGGAAGTATATTGCAAATTGGAGATTAAGTAAAAATATATTTTTTTTTTTTTTAATTTTAATCCTCTGTAATTAGTATCCATACACTTTTTTTCTTTCTATTAAAATTGAAAATACCCGGTACATGTATTATACTGATAAATTAACGATAAGCAATTAAAATTGTGCGTCACTGACAGTTATTCCAATTAAAGCATATAAATATAGAATCTCATGAAATCGATTAAACAGAGAAGGTGTGAATACAATTACAATTATGCAATGATAGTTAAAAAACATCTCTGTAATGTAATTGTATGAAGAAGACAAAGAAAAACATGAAGAA
Source organism: Cotesia congregata (assembly GCA_905319865.3). NCBI lineage: Eukaryota > Metazoa > Arthropoda > Insecta > Hymenoptera > Braconidae > Cotesia > Cotesia congregata. The sequence goes on from CAJNRD030001124.1 coordinate 19,952,094, forward strand.
TTTTATTGAAAAACGAGAATGGAAATTTTGAATTAAATGAAATTTAAGAATTAAAAAACCTGAATTAATAATGACAAAGAACTTGATTAATAATAAATAATAAGTTGATTAATTCTGGTGAGAGTGCGTTACTATACAGAGTGCAGCGGTGATACTAATTGTGTTGAAGCAAGCAATTGCATAAGCTTTCTCGGTGTTCATTAAACTAAATAAGCTTACCTAAATAAATAAACTAAAAAAAAAAAAATAATAATTAAAGTGGGTAATGTATCTCTATATTAATGTTGTATAGGATCTGTCAAGGATAATTATTGAAAAAAATAAATATTTAAAAATAATTGCCTACAATATTTAATTTAACAGTTCAAGAGAATAAATCTCCATTTTTTTGTTTTATTTTTTTCAAATGGAATTTTTCAAGTGAAAAATAAAATTTTATTCGCTTGTACGTAATTTTAAATAAATACAATATTTTAGATAGAGAGCACATTTATCTTAACTAACTATACAATCAATGATCATCATAATATAATTAATAAATATTATAATTATTTATTATTATTATTATTATTTTAATACTGTAAATTATTGAATGTAAAAAATGAATTAATCTATTAATTGAATAAAGTACACGATTGAGTATATGAATTATTTATTTATTAATTTTACTGTTCATGCGAGTAATTAATTTGATATTTGTTTAATTAATGTACTTTATTCAATTATTGAAATAAGAGCAATTTTTCACTCTCTGAAACATTGATGTGTGTAATAATAATGAATTATAATAAAACTAGTCAGGCGTAGAAATAAGCATTAATAATTAAAGAAAAAATTGAAAAAAAATTAGCGTAGCTTAGGCAATCTTCATTAAATAGGAATTGAGAGAAGAAAAACTTTATTTAAAATATTACTTTCTTATCAATTAGATTTAATAAGTAAAACAATAATGAATTATAAATATTAAATAATAATAATAATAATAAAATAATGTTATATTATATTTATTGATATTGATATATAATTAGAAGTGCACAATCGACTGTGTATTAACGAGTTTGGCCTAAACTTCATTCGTTGAGGTTGACTCTGCTCTAGTGCCATTGCCTTGTATTCAGTTTCATTATCCTCAGTATTTAGTTGTGCGAAATTTTACTTTATTTAATATAGTATAATTACTATTCAAGCAGAATACTAATTGAATTAATTATTCATTACTCTGTGTATAGATAATTCAGTTAATGAAAATTTTCTTCTGTAAAAAATCTTGTTTTATTAATTCGATTTTAAGTTTTATAATTACACCACAAAAAAAATTTTTATTAAAATTATAATTCTATAAATATATATAATTAAACGCTTTAAAATTTTAAAAACGTTTATTCGCTAATTTAAATTGGAAAAAAAAAATGATTTTAAAAACGGGTACTTAGTGTACTTGGAAGATTGTCTTCCTAATAAAATAATGTAAAAAACAAAATTTGATGAAAAAAAATTTATAAAGATGTAATTGAGGCTTAAGTTACTGTAACAGTAATGTTTAATTATTAGTTAATAAAATTATCGAGGATAAATAATTTTAAAGAGCACAGCATTCAACCTCGACCTTTATTAAATAATTATCGTTGTTATTATTGATAATTAATTGCATTTAATTATATTACATTAATATGCATGCAGAAATGTGCGATTTTTATTATTAAAAAAAAGAAAAAACAAAATAAATGAATAGATAAACTTTTGATTATTGGATTAAATAATTAATTGGCAACGCTGAAACGCAACTCATCTGCATTTTTGTATATTTGAATAATGAAATTTATTTAAGAGATTAATAATTATTGGAATTTTATTAACGTGAAATGGGTTTAATAAATGAATATAAATTATAAATAGTAAATGTGTATAATAAATAAATGAACAAAAAAAATTACAATTAGTAAATTAAAGTGTGATAATTACAACACGACATTAAATAAACATCAAAAATGTAAATGGGTCGTGTCACAACTGTGCAATTATTAAAAGAAAAAAAAAATTAATTAATTAATAACGAAACTAACAAACATATTTTAAAATCTATTTCAATATCCTTATGATCGTCAATTTCACTTTAAATTAAGCGTTTTAAAATTTTATTTCTCCCTCCATCTACAACATATACTTCCTATTAATATATTAAGCTATTAAAAAAATAATTATCTACTTAATAAATATTTCCTCGCGATGTGACAAAATAATTTTAGCAGTGATTTATTAAAGTGTGATAATTACAACACGACATTAAATAAACATCAAAAATGTAAATGGGTCGTGTCACAACTGTGCAATTATTAAAAGAAAAAAAAAATTAATTAATTAATAACGAAACTAACAACATATTTTAAAGATCTATTTCAATATCCTTATGATCGTCAATTTCACTTTAAATTAAACTCAGTACGTATGAAAAAAAAAAAATTAAAAAAAAAATAAACAATTTATTAATTAATTAAATTTACTAATTACGGGGGAAATAAATTAATAGAAAATGGTGAAGATAGCACTCGGCATTATTGCGACAAAGTGAGATTATTGATAATTAATAAAATAATTAAAAAAAAAATTTACTTAAATGTAGCAAATTATTAAATTTAAAAATAATAAACAACAAGCATTTTAAAATACGAGTACTTTTTATTGTAGGTTATTACTAGGAAGAAATGAATAATAATAAAAATTATAATGTATGAAAAAAAAAAAACTAAATAAATCAATTGTGTTTTCTGCCTAAATAATTACGTGTCGTAAATTATGATTATTTATTATTAATTTTTTAAATATTAAGGAAAAATATTAATAAAGAAAAAAAAATAAATAAAAGATCAATACAATACTGTACAAAGTTGGCAATAATATTAAGTACCTTCCATAATCATTACTTCGCTTTCAGCAACTGCATATCGAGCATATCAGAATAAAAGATATGACTTTGCTATCTACTAATTAATTAACTATCTTTATCGATAATAATTCAGCTTATTAATCAGCAGGAAGATATATTAATAAAAAAATTCCTGTCTAGGTGACAAGACTCTAAAAAAAGTATAAATTCACCGCATTGTTTAATCAGAGGCAACGCTTTGAGTATTTAATAAGCCTGCGTTAATATTAATATTAATTATAATTATCAAATAAATTACCACATGTTGAGTCAATGGGTGATGATTATGGTAGACAGTATGTGATTTTATTCTATTATTATTATCATTATAAATTATAATTATTATTATATATAAATATATATTAAAACTGTGCCCTTTCTAAAATGTGTAACCTGCACAAAGAAGACGATAAAAAAGAACAAGTGCGTAGTTTATAAATTCAAAATTGCAAATAACAAGCTGAAGATATTAAATTTCTCTACCAAGTTATACTAGATGTAGTTTATTTAAATGAACCATTACGACAATTAATTAAAAGTTTATGAAATATTAAGGATAGAAGTATTAAATTGTTTACGTATCAAACTGGCAGGCCTTTGGAGACACTATTGCTCATTTGTAACAATCATATCAATTTATGTAGCTTGAGATAAATTAACCTTCAGTAGCCTACTTTATAAACTATCATCTATCATTTCTTCACTTATTATATGAGATAATTAAAAATTCGGTTTTTTTTTTTTATGTAACTACCTGTAGAAATTATTCTTCTTTTTTTTTAACATTTATTAATAATGATAAACTATAATTATTATTAATGATAAATGTTAAGAAGCTATTACTGTGCTATATTTACTATACTGTAAGAAAGAATACATAGTGAAGAATATACGCGCATAAAATAGCTTTCAATCAAACAATGTGAATAAAAACAATGAAATAATTGTGTAAAATAGAATTTATGATAAATATTATTACAGATAGTTGTATGTACTTAATTAGTTAACTGATTAATCATTTAAAATCCTAAAGTTGTGAGTAAAAACAAACAATAATTATCCTTAAAGGCGCCGGTCAGTTTGATCGTACACTTACCGGGTAGAAAAGATACGGCAAGCAAGTAAATAATTATTTATTAAAAAGCAAAGGATTTAATGGCAGAAACAAAACCGAAACATTGATAAATAAATAAAATAAAATAAATCACTTGTTAATGTACAATTATATTCTTTTACGTTATAACTTACCACTATGAAATATATTCAGATAGTTCAGTGTATATTTTACATTATAATATAGTAGATATCTATTACGTTAATTTTATATTTATAATTCATTGATATATTATATTATATATATATACATACATATGCATATATATTTAATATAATAATAATATTAATATGTAAAATATCAGAATATTATAGCACTGATTACATTTTGAATGATAAATGAAAATTAAAATAAAAATTTGAAAAATACTCATTCATTTTTTTAATTATTATTACTTATTTTCCTGATTATTATTATTATTATTATTATTAGAAGTAATTACAAAATTTTTTTCATTATTTTAACAAGCTATTTATTCCAAACTATATTAATGTACAAATTTTGTCTTTTTTTTTTCTCTAAAAAAATTCTAGATTTGTTAAAATAATTATTTTATTACAATTTCTTGTCAATAAATTTTTAAAAATTAGGCACACAAAATTGAAATTCGTCGACATGATTATTCATGATAATAATTAATATCAAAAGAGCTGATCAAATAATTAATAAAATTTCTAACTTTACTAAAAATTATCAATTTTGAATTAAATTTAATTGTCTTATTGATTAACTGTTTAACTAACCAATAATGATAATAATAATTGTAGCTATTATTATAATAGAATCATGTAAACTTATTATGATAATTGATAAATGAGTCCAAAGAGATGATGAGGTCGGTTTTCTTCAATCAGTCCCAAATTGTATTTCGGTTTTTTTGTCATTTGGCTCTCCCAATGGTACTTTTTGAGGTCCATGGTCCTGTAAAAAGTGCGCCACTTCATTTGGTACCACTCGTGACATTACTAAACGACATCCTTTGACCACTATGGCGAATGGCTAGCAACAAAAAAGAAAATTATTGTAATTAAAATTCTAGTAAATACAAAAAAAAAAACATTTCAGTTAAAATTTATGATAAATTCTATTTTAATAATAAATACCGCTGTTTCTTCCAAGTTGTACGGAGTGAAAATATAACGTTCATAGTATCTCATTATCAGTAATCTCAGTTTATTAATTGCAGATCTCTCAGCACACGGATGATAGAGTAACACTACTGCGTCATTCTGTAAAATAAAGAGAAAAAGAAAAATAAATGAATTCTTCAATAAATTGAAAATAAAATTCGCTAATTTAAAAAAAAAAAAAATAATTACGTCTAAACTATTGAGCCATCGTTGTTTAGGAATAAATTTGTACTCTCCTAATTGTGGGGCAATTGGACGGTAGTCACCACTGAAAAAATGATTTTAATATTTATTAATTGATAATTAAAATTTATAATAAATTTTATTTGTTTAATAATCTTGATCACTTACATAACAGGAATTAACTCGCTGTATTCCAATGTTTCATTCATACAATGAGTTTTTGGCTGAAAAGAAATTAAAATATTGTTTTTATTAATTGTAAACAAAAGGATCAAGTGCAAAAAATTCAGAAAAAAATACCTGTACAACTGAAGCTGATGGATCACAGTACAAAGTCGAAGGGCGATGGTTTGGTGGTATTTCAACATCAGCATTGCACTCGTAATCACCCTTTGAGCAGTCCCAATCAACTTCCAAGTTTGTCTGCAAACAAAATAATAAAAATAAATCAGTAATTTTATAATATGTACTAAAATTTATGATTCACAATAAATAAATGGATAAAAATAATTACTCTTCCATCATCACAGCTCTTGTCTATTATCGGTTTAATTCTCTCGGCAGATTTTGGCGTGATGTTAAGATTTTTATCGGATTTCTGAGACTTTTCTTCCTCTGGCATAATTGAATTATTCAATTTTTCTTTTTCTTTTTGTGTATCAATTTCTAATTGCTTCATGTAATTATTGTAGTTAGTATAATCGGGTTCTTCAAAAATATATTCAGGAGATGCAGTAATCTGATAAGTGTCGCGTTTTGATATTGGAACGATATCTTGTAAAGTTTTCCGGTCATAAAAATTTCCAAAGTTTAATGAAGGCCTCCAATAATCATCAACGTCGTAATCTATTATTATGTCTTTTCCATCAGAATTTTTATGATCTATAATATCTTGTAATTCTAAAATTCTATTTGTTGTAAAAATCTAATGGAAATTTAATCTCATTATTTGAATTTACTTTTTCATTAATACTGTCATAATTATTTGGCAAAGATGGTATGTAGAAGTATTGCGTGTCTCCTTTGTTCAAGAATTCCAAGTCAGCTAACGTGTATTCAAGAGACGGTAATAAATCTGGATACTTTTCAATCTCATCAGTGAAAAACTCAGTGTTATGGCCGCTTAAGGTAGTTGTAGCGTGAAAGGCATTTCAACAGAAAGTTATGAAATTTTTTTTATCGAAAGATAAATATATTAATAATTCACTACCAAAATTTCAGATCAATTGACCGCACCGTTTTTGAGTAATTAATTTTCGAAATCGCATCTTTTACACGTAGAGGTATAGAGAGATGATAAAGTTAGTATGAAATCTTCCGTACCACTCGAGTGGGCCAAAGATTTCATACTAACTTTATCATCTCTCTATACCTCTACGTGTAAAAGATGCGATTTTGAAAATTAATTACTCCGAAACAGTGCGGTCAATTGATCTGAAATTTTGGTAGTGAATTATTAATATATTTATCTTTCGATAAAAAAAATTTCATAACTTTCTGTTGAAATGCTTTTAACGCTACAACTACCTTAATGGCTCGTCAGCAGTGATTATTTCTTCTTCCGCACCATTGATATTTGTTATCATATGTTTTCCTCCTTGAGAGTAATTTACTTCATACTCATGGCCGTAATCTTTATGAAAAATTCGTTTTATAATTAATTAAACAATAAAATACTTTCACAATCACTAAAAATAAATTTATTCAAAATATTCAAAGAAGAATATATGAGAAAATATATAAAAAACTTACTGGAAAACGGAGGAAATCCAAGAACCAAATTAATGTTGATGGTTAAAAACAATAAACATATTATTAAATTAAGACTCTGCATCTTGTCAAGTATTTAAGCACTAGATGAATTAATAGCTTGATCTGGGGGTAAGTCTAGGCTTTGATTGGTTCGATGTCCTTCTAAAAGGGCTTTGTTATTTGCTTACACATTAATTCTAAGCTAAAGAATGTTTGAGAAGCATAAAGAATTGTTTGCTAAATATTGTCGAGTATTAAATTAAATTTAAGAAGTCATTTCTTGGAATTTTTGTCATTTATCTATTGTCACTTTACTTTTATTTATTTTCTTTAAATAATAAATAAAATTTTTATTATTTATCACTTATTTAATTAATAGACTAATTACTTATATAATTACTGGGTTAAAAATTAGTTTTATAATCAATTAACAATCGATTAAATTATATTTTTTTCACTGGTCCTATAATATTCAAAAAATTTCATAATTTGTTTACATATTTTACGGTGTTAAGATTAAATTTAATTTTTTCTAATCTGCAAACTTACAAAACTTTCAGTATACTGAGTCTAGATAATTCTAAAATTGTAAAAATAATTTTTAAATATAATTAATCGTAAATTTATGTTATCATAGATATATTTAACATATTAAATAAATTATTTACATAAAAATAAAAGCTATCATAAATTTTTAATGTTAATTAACTTAATGGAATATTGGCGGATAAGTTTGTAAATTAACAAATAATTATTGAGTTTTAGTAGTAATGATAATATAAATAATGTCGATGAACATTATTAAGCAATTACATCATTACTACACTGGAGTCTAATGGGCATAACTTGGAATCATTTTCATCTGATACTGTTTTAGCTTTCTGCATTAATCCTTCATTAAATTCGCCATCCTTTGGAGTAGTTTCAGCTCCGTGAAGAGCTTTGGTAAGGATAAAATTTCTAACAATGTAAGGACTTATGGTTGACATTGTTAATCGACAACCCCACGTCACTAATGCGAACGGCTGTAAAATAATTATTAATGATTTAATCATATTTCTTTTTTTTTTTTTTTTTTTCAATAAAAGTCCATATATCTCTCACTAAATAATATCATCGGTATTTTTATTTTTATTTATAAAAATTATATTTGCTAAGTCTTTAGTGAAATTTAGTCATGAAGTTTGGTTAATATATTTAAAAAATTGAAGAAGAGTGTCGAGTTTTACAATTTAAATAATTAAAAATTAGCAACCTTGCAGTCACTATGTGACTGCCGTGACTTGTGAACTATAAATAAATAAAATTATGCTTTATTAAATAATGACTTTTGTTAAATTGCACTGTACTTTCTTAACTATTGACGTTTTTAAAGATATAAGCTCATCCAGATGTTACACTCATCAAGAGCTTCCATTTGAGTACCCACATGCATTTTGATATATTTTTCATATATACATATATATATAATATATATAAATATATGAAAAATTGATGTGGGTACTCAAATGAAAGGTCTCGATGAGTGTAACATCGAAATGAGCTTATATCTTTAAAAATTTCAATAGTTCACGAGATACAAGGTCATTTCTTAATTACGTTAAATTGCACTGTACTTTCTTAATTATTGACATTTTTAAAGATATAAGCTCATCCTGATGTTACACTTATCAAGAGCTTTCATTTGAGTATCTACATGCATTTTGGTATATTTTTCATATATACATATATATAAATATATGAAAAATTGATGTGGGTACTCAAATGAAAGGTCTCGATGAGTGTAACATCGAAATGAGCTTATATCCTTAAAAATGTCAATAGTTCTCGAGATACAAGGTCATTTCTTGATTATGTATCTAGCGATAGAGAATTTTCAAATGCAACCTAAATACTTATCATAATGAATATTTCTCTCGGTGAGAATGATATAAATTTTTAAAAAGGCGCAAATTCAAATCAAGACCTTTGCAATGACACTAAATTTCACTAAAAAAAACCGATTTTATCATATGGCTATCCTGGACACAAAATTTTTTTTATTGTCTTAATAATATAGATTAAAGAATCAATTATTTAAAATAAACTAATGCATACCCGCGCTTCATCTAATTCAGCATACGGTGTTATAATATGTCGTCGTAAACACTGAGTTACTAGTTTTCTTAATAAATTAACTTGATTTTTATTGGCACATGGATGATAAAGCATTACGATTGCTCCATGCTGTAATAATATTTATTATTAATTTAATTTGTGATATTATTAATTCAAAAAAAAAAAAATAATAAAAACAGTAATATAGACAAAACCATACTTCAAGACTATGAATCCATCGCTGCTTTGGTACAAATTTATATTCACCATAAACTGGCCAAACTGGACGATGGGTTCCACTTTAAAATGTAAATAATACAATTAATTAAATAGATGAATAATTAAATTATAAAATTAAATAAATAAATACATACTACATAGGAATTTTGTCATCATAATCTATAGATTCGTTCATACATGCATGACGAGCCTGAAATAATAAATTTTGATGATGTAAATGATTTATAACTTTGCTTTTATGATAAAAAAAAAAAAAAAAGATAAAATTAAAACCACGAGCTCGCATTTCCAGGAAATGATTCTCAGGAAACAGTAACTCTTATGATTAAAGTAATCTACTCACACTGTATAACTTGGGTATTTTCTCACAATACAATTCAGGGTGTATCTCATTACTGGGAATTATTTTTCTACTGAAACATGTGTAATTTATCGGTGAACCATCCCAGTCAACTTCCAGAAGATTCTGTAATTTATTTATTTAATTAACTAATTAATATTAATAATAATTAAAGTGATTAAAATAATAAAAATACGATAAATACTTTTCCGTCATCACATTGAGGAATTTTTCCCATTTGCGTATTATCATCTGAAAGATGATTATTATCAGAATCAGCAACAGGAATCGGAACCACCCCGGAATCTTTATCAGGCATCCATCTACCTGTCCAATTATCCAATTCGGATTTCATTGGAACATCCAAGTTTTTTATATTTGTGTTCTTGTCAGTGTTAGGACTATCTTTGTCAGGCATCCACCTACCAGTCCAATTATCCAATTCATATTTCAGTGGATTGTCAACATTTCTTATATTATTTTTCTGGTATTCTGTCTTATCATTGCTATAATAAGGAAGAGTGTTGATGTTGTCTTGCTCCAAAACATGATTTCTAAGACCTAGTATGTCCTGTATATTATTACTTTGTTTCTCTAGAACAATTAGATTAAAAAATTAATTCACTAATGACAATTGTTTTGATGATAATTTTTTAAATCATGGAATAATACACACCGACAATATCATGATAATCAGAGTTGTATCCAAAAACAAAAAAATTGACATTTACACTGTTGTAAAATAATAATATAAAAATAAATTGACTGATCATTATTACTTTGTAAATGAAGTTGATTGGAAAAAATTATTTTTTAATATTACATGTGTTGTGTTAAATATTAATCAACATGTTATACTAAAACTTTTTTTTTATAGACGTCAAGACGTGGATAGTATTTTGTAATGACGTGAATGTCCATACATGTATTGCTACATAATACGAGCGTGTTTACATATGTACACGCATGCGTCTGGAGTACTTCTTGCGATTCTTGCGCGAAGATTAATGCGCAATAATTTAAAAAAATTATTTGTCGGGATTAAATAATAATAGTTAAATAAATAATTTATTTGTATCAATAAGTGACAGGGAAGATAATTTTCACTATCAGGTAATGAGTGTTTAAATACATGAGTAAATAATTATGACATTAAAGTTAGCTGTCACTTGACTATTTTTTAATTTTTTTGTAACAAACAAATTTGTTGCAAAAAATTATTTTTTAATTTTCAAAATTTCTACTTGTCAATTTTTTTTTTGCTATAATTGTAAATGAATTTTCATAAATAATTATACGCTTGTTAAATTTAGTAATTTTTAATTAAGAAAAATTTATTCGCAAAAATGATTTATAATCTAAACCACAAAAAATTTACAAAATCGTCCATTATAAAAATTAATCAGTTGGAGTAAATATTTTACGCATCACAATGTCCTTATGTATATATATATAAACAATTTTTATTTTTATTAGCTGTTTATTACCAGTTATAATAATTACCTTTACTTAGAGAGTTGTATGATGAGAAGACGTTTAGTTTTAATATAACAATATAAATAAGTTTGTATGTAAGTATATTATTAAAAATTTAACGTGTATTTTTATCAAATTAATTATTGGCTAGCTGGTGGCGAGTCGCTGTTGTCATACTGGCTTTTGTTTTTTTGGAGGTAGTTAGCAAGATAATTTATCGGGTCCTCAGGTCGTTCCTTGGCTAAACTCGAGAGTGCTTGCAGCAATATAGGTACCACCGTTTGGTCTAGGTACTGCCTTGTCGGTAGTGACTGAATTTCAACTCGGGATTTTTTTTGTGCTGATCCGGTTAATTCTGACTCTTTGTCTGCTCCAATTCTTTTCTATTAAATTATATTTAAATAAATACATTAATAATTTTAATATTCAATCAAAAGGCTCAATAATGAGTTGAAATAAATTACGAGACATACATGTCCACTTTCGGAGTTTGAATTACTCACAGTCTGACTTGGCACTGCTTCAGTACGTTCTTCTGTTGTATTTTCTATAAAAAATTATTAATTATTAATTAATTCAACTTTTAACCATATGAATAAAATTATTGGATAACATTTATAGGGTAAATATTAATTAATAAAAATATTTTTTAAAAAATTACCAGCTCCAGACGCCATTTTCAGCAAATTAAATAAAAACATACAATGATATTAACAATTGAAGAAATAAATGTCTCTTGTGACTTAATAAACTATATTTGTTTTTAATTATCCTTATATATATATATATTATTAATTAATCATTCGTAAAAACACATTCTCCGAATATAACCTCTAACACACTATGATATTATTTACAAACTTCAGGTTATTTATGTGCTTCAAAATAATATTTATTTATATTCATTTAATTTAATTATTTTAATGATAAATTCAACTTTTATTTATAAATTTATTTATTAAATGATTTTGTTTCGGAGTGCAATTGTCTATTCTAAAATTACGTCAACTATAAACTACTGTGTAGTGTGTTTTAAATGACACTTGTAAATAAGAGCTTATGTATTAAAATATCTGGGCTCCGATATTTATTCCAATACATAAAAACTCACCTTGAGGTTTTATAATTTTATATTTATTTACATACATTGATGAATATTTTTATTTATTTAGTTGTCAGTAAATGTTAGGAACTAATAAATATTTTGGTAAGAAATTATTGTTTAAATAATTATTGATTTAATTTTATAAATTTTGATTGTAACAAAATAACTAAATTAATGAATTTTTTACAGCTGATTAAGCAATGACCAATTTATAAATAAACAAAACAATGAATTTTTTATTGTCAATAATTAGAAATGCAATAATAAAAATGTTGGAATTAATATGGTTTGGTAAACGAAAAATAACAAATTCATTGAGTATTTACATAAAAACAAATACTGGAAGCACTCTGACAGTTGATTTGGATCCAAAGTGGGATATAAAAAATGTTAAAGAAATATTGGCACCGCAGATGGGAATGCCAGCTGAAGATATTAAAATAATATTTGCTGGCAAGGAATTACATAATTCAACAATTATTGAGGTAATTAATTTTTTATTAAAATTAGGAACCTATTGTCACTACCTGTTGTCTTGAATTATACTAAAGTTAGCCGACGTTTTTAATTTTTGGATTGTTTTTTAATAATTATTAAAACAAAAAAATATTTTTAAAAAATTGCACTTACAATTTTTCAAGTTTTTAACAAATGACAATTTTTTTTTCTTTTTTTTTGTAGTCATCTTTTCAATATTTTCAAATAAAAAAATTCTTTTTAATTTTTAAATGTCGGCTAACTTAATTTTCATAATTTCAGATCATAAAACAATTTATTTTATAATTTACTTATCGAATAAAAAAAAGTTCACTAAATTGAACAATAATAAATGATAATTAAGTTAGTCGACATCTAAAAATTTTTAGAATTTTTTTTTATTGAAAAAATGATTACAAAAAAACTGAAAAAAAAATTTCATTTTTAAAAAACTTGAAAAACTACAAGTGTAATTTTTTTTTTAAATATTTTTTAGTTCTAATTTAATGAATGAAAAAAAAAAAATCATAAAATTAAAAATGTCGGCTAATTTTAGTATTATCAATAATAAAATTTATAACAGTGAAATTGACAGGCATTAGAAAATTTTTTATAATTTTTTAGCAATGAAATTATGGCGAAAACAATTTAATAAAAAAATTCCACGTGCACAAATTAAAAAAAAAGTAATTAGTGTAAATTTATTAAAACATTTTTTTTTGTTGTAATTGATTTGTTATAAAAATTAAAAAAAATTGACAGTTGTCAGCTGGCTTTAATATTTGACTGCTTTAGGAATGCGATTTGGGACAGCAGAGTGTACTGCATGCTGTAAAAGCACCTCGTAAAAATCGTAAACCTTTAAACACTGGTATCACACCGTCAATTGAAGAGTTAGACGACGACACTGGTAGCAAACCAATGAATGAAACTCTCTCAGACCTTTCGCTTAATGAAATTAATGATCAATCGAAATCTAAACCCTTAAATCAAGGTAGTAATTGTAATAAGAAATTTACAACTGATAAAGCTTCAAAAGATGATTCATAATATTTAAAATATTTTTATTTTACTTTTAGAAGAAAAGCGGGCTCATTTTTATGTATTCTGCTCAGTACCCTGTAAGTCAGTAGAAGCAGGAAAATTACGAGTTCGGTGTGCACTTTGTGGTAGTGGAGCTGTCACTGTAGATCGCGACCCTCAGTCATGGCCAGATGTAATGCAGCCAAACCGTATTACCGTACATTGTGAAAACGATAATTGTCCGACAAGCGATTCAGATACACAAGTCCCCTACGCGCAATTTTACTTCAAGTGTGCCAATCATCCCAGTAGAGGCGAAACTGACCAAGCGGTTCCGCTCTATCTTATTCGACCAAATCTCAGAAAAATTCCCTGTCTCGCTTGTACTGACGTAAGGTGCATTTTATTTTATAAAATCATTTAATTTTTTTTTTTATAATGTAAAAGACCCAGTTTGACACTTTCACTTTTTTTCTAATTAAAAAAATAAAATTTTCTCAAAAAACCAGTTATCTTAAAATTTATAATTCAAAAATTATACTTATTAATTTATCAGAGTTGTTTTTTTTTAATTAAAATAAAATTGCAAGTGTCAATAATTAGGTTTTTTACCTTAGTAAAATTTATCAATAATAGTTTTAATTCCAACAGAGAAACCGTTTTAGTATTTCCTTGCGAGGCAGCTCACGTAACTTGTCTAGAGTGCTTCAAAGAGTACTGCAGTATAAAGTTATCTGAACGTCAATTTGATTTTGACCAGAGCACTGGTTATTACACATTAGCCTGTCCAGCAGGCTGTGATAATTCATATATACGAGAAGTTCATCATTTCAGACTGCTAAAACCTGCTCAAGTAAATATTTTTTTATTTATCTTATTAATTTTATATTCTCAGATTTTTAGTTTTGTAATTTTGTTGTCAGTATGATCAATATCAACACTTTGGAGCTGAAGAATACGTGCTCAGAGCTGGTGGCCTTCTGTGCCCACAGCCAGACTGCGGTATGGGAATAATTCCTCCAGCTCCAGATGAAAATTTTACTGAAGAAGACTGCAGGAAAATTCAGTGCGTCGGAGGATGTGGATACGTATTTTGTAAAAAATGTTTACATGGGTATCATTTGGGAGACTGCGATACCCAGCAGTCTATTGCTTCCAGCTTTCAGTCACGGTCTGGTTATTCTGTAGATCCTGCGAGAGCTAAAGATGTAAAATTAACTTTTTTTTATTCATTATCGTCATCATTATTTTTTACTCAACATTTTAATGTAAATTATTATTTTAAGGCTAAATGGGATGATGCAAGTACAAAAACAATTCAGAAGTCAACAAAACCTTGTCCTAAGTGTCGTACGCCCACTGAACGTGATGGTATTTATTTTTTTTTTTTGGTAATTATTTACAAGTGGGGTCAAATTTATTTTTGGCCATATCTAGGTGAAAAATTAACATTTTTTAATTTTTTTATTCTACTTGTTTTTACGGCGGATTAATGGTGGTGATATCGAAAATATTAAAACATTAATATTTCGATAGCTTTTTTGCCTTCAAAAGTTGGAAAAAATTTTGGCTCATGTTTTTGGATAAAATTTTTATTTTATCTTTTTTTGATGTTTTTGATATATTTTTTTTTTATGAAAAATACATAAAAAAAAAAAGTTGAATATCGCAATTTTCTAAAAAATTCATAAATTTTTTTAAAAATTCGTTAAAATTGTGGTAATCAACTTTTTTTTTTAAATTGTTCGTTTTTTATGTATTTTTCAAAAAAAAAATATCAAAATTTTCAAAAAAAAATTTCGTTCAAAAAAATGAAAATTAAAATGGTAGACTCGACTTGTAAATAATTACCTTTTTTTTTTTTTTTATACCAAGATTTAATATTTTTAGTGAATTATTATTCTTTCAGGTGGTTGTATGCACATGTTTTGTACACGTGCTGGTTGTAACTTTCAGTGGTGTTGGATGTGCCAAACCCCCTGGACTCGTGACTGCATGGGAAACCATTGGTTTGGTTAACTGCAATCACAATTCACCCACAAACTAATCTTTAATCATTAAAATAAAATATTATTTACATAATATATGTATATTAATGTTTTAAAAATTTAATTATACAACAACAATAACTAATTTATTTTATTAAAGTTATTAATTAAATGAAATTTATAATAATAAGAACAATCATTTATTGTTTTAATTATTTTTATATACAAGTCATATACTACTTAAAGACTACTCATATACTATTATTATTAAGTCAATAATTAATATTTTATCGGACGGAATTTTATTAATCAAGTTGATTATAATTTTAATTTAAAATTATTATATTGAAAATAAAATTTTTATTTTCTACATCCTATATCATGTAACTTTTATCTTTAATTTAAAAACACAAAACAATGTATTGTATTGTAAAAAAGTTATTTTGTCAAATACTGGAGTTTTGTGTGACCGGGGATGGAGTTAGCGGAGTCCAAGTTTGATTATCTCCATCCCCTGGATCTCTTTGATTGCTGACAGCAGTCGCAGAAGCAGCTGCTGGAGAAACTACCGAGTGTCGATGATCAATTACACTGGTAACATAGCGTCTGGCTTCGCTCACTCGTGAGTCATTGTCTTGATTATCCTGATAGCCAGTTAGATCATGATTATGACTATGATTCTGATTGTGAGTCTTGGGGTCATATTGATCGCCAGAAATAGCCGAAGTCGGTTCGCTTTGAGAGTGCAATTCCAGCAGATGAGTTTGATCAGGGTGAGTCTGATCTGGAGACTGATGATATCCCTGATGGTCGTACGCGTGCTCCTGTCCGGTCGAATGCTGCGTGATGTCATTGGCTTGCTGGAGAACCTGAAGAGTAGTTCCGCGAGGAGAGTAAGTCGGTAACTGGTGATGCAGGTGGAGGTTCAGGTTCAAGTAAGACTGCTGCTGTTGCTGCTGCTGGGTCACTTGGTCGGACATCCCAGGATGCAGCCAATTCGACGATTCGTGTTCGTGGGTTGTGTTGCAAGCTTGGGGAATGTAAAATGTGCAGGTCGTGGGTACCGTTGATGAATTGCCCGGTCTTCCGAGTGGAGACAGGTGGGTGTAAGGCACCGGTGACGAGGAAGTAGGTGATGGTAGAGGTGACGCTGGCCATTCTTGTGGCAATGATGAATTCAATGCTGGTAAAGGCTCAGGACTTCGGGGTGACCAATTACTTGTTACGTATGCTGAGTGAAGAAGTGGTACTGTACCGTAGGGATCGACATTTTCTTCTATATGCAGAAAAATTTATTTTTATTATTTTTAAGTATGTAAATTTGAATTTTTTTTCAAACTTAATACATAACTAGCAACCTTGCAGTCACTATGTGACTGTCGTGATTTGTGAACTATAAATAAATCAAATTTTGCTTTATTAAATAATGACTTTTGTTAAATTGCACTGTCTTTCTTAAATATTGATATTTTTAAAGATATAAGCTCATCCTGATGTTACACTCATCAAGAGCTTTCATTTGAGTACCCACATGCATTTTGATATATTTTTCATATATACATATATATAATATATATAAATATATGAAAAATTGATGTGGGTACTTAAATGAAAGGTCTTGATGAGTATAACATCGGGATGAGCTTATATCTCTAAAAATGTCAATAGTTTACAAGATATAAGATAATTTCTTAATTATGTTAAATTGCACTGTACTTTCTTAAATATTGATCTCTAAAAATGTCAATAGTTTACAAGATATAAGATAATTTCTTAATTATGTTAAATTGCACTGTACTTTCTTAACTACTGACATTTTTAAAGATATAAGCTCATCCCGATGTTACACTCATCAAGAGCTTTCATTTGAGTACCCACATGCATTTTGATATATTTTTCATATATACATATATATAATATATATAAATATATGAAAAATTGATGTAGGTACTCAAATGAAAGGTATCGATGAGTGTAATGTCGAGGTGAGCTTATATCTTCAAAAATGTCAATAGTTCACAAGATACAAGATAATTTCTTAATTATGTTAAATTGCACTGTACTTTATTAACTACTGACATTTTTAAAGATATAAGCTCATCCCGATGTTACACTCATCAAGAGCTTTCATTTGAGTACCTATATGCATTTTGATATATTTTTCATATGTACATATATATAATACATATAAATATATGAAAAATTGATGTGGGTACTCAAATGAAAGGTCTTGATGAGTGTAAAATCGGGGTGAGCTTATATCTTTAAAAATGTCAATAGTTCACAAGATACAAGGCCATTTCTTAATTATGTATCTAGAGATAAAGCATTTTCGAATGCAGGCTAAATATTTATCATAATAAATTGACTATCGGTGAGAATGATATGAAACCTTAAAAAGGCACAAAGTCAAGTCAAGACCTTTGTAATGACACTAAATTTCACTAAAAAAACCCGATTTTATCATATGACTATCCTGGAGATAAAATTTTTCTTATTCTCTTAATAATATAGATGATAAAATAAAAAAAATAATAATACTCACCTTCTTGAAGATATTTATGTCTAATAGTATAAGGTGACGTTCTACATGAACTTTTATGACTTCCTGGTGAGACTGTACAAGTATTTGACAGATTACACGATGAATTAGATACTTGACTTTGAGTCATTGCTATCGCCGACGGTGGAGCGTATTCATAGGTCATTGCCGGTTGAGGCAAAAACCAAGCGCTTGTGTCTGAATCAATAATAAATAAAACAAATTATTTACTTCAAAGGCGGTAATTAATAAATAATTTCAATAAAAAATAAAATCATACATTGAGGATATGTTTGTTGATCTGTCGGTCGTTCTTTAGCGTCCAAAAATGCCTTGGCAAAGGGATTGTATTTTATTTTCAACCCTGTAACTTCTTCATTTTGATACGCAGTTACAGCAATAAATTGTGTTTCAGGAAATCTATAGGTCAGAACCTACAAGAGTAATTAAATTGATTAGTTTTTTTTTTCTTTTTTAATTGTCAGATTTTTTTAACTTATACTACCGTTCGCTGTTCTTCAGCACCGACGCGAACTAAATGCACTCGGGGCTCGTATTTGTGCAAAGAATTCAACATTATCTGGCCATTGCCGTTTGACTTGTTAGTGAGCTTAACTTTTGCGAATGATATTGCTTCTTTCATCCAATGGGCGCCGAAATTCGGACTCTCTGGATGGATATAGATTGGATTTGGTGGTGCTACTTCAGCTTTACCACCTGGTACCCATTCACCATTTACATATTTCCATCTATTTTACAAAAAAAAATTTCTTTATTAATTTTTTTTTTTATTTTTCAAGGAACTTATTCATTTAATTAATAATTGTAATTTAATATTAAAAAAAATTGATAGTTATTTTTCTATAAAAATTTACTAAAAACAAAGTATTGTAAATTTACAATTAAAAAAATTTTTTAGATGTAAATTATATGATTTTAGTGGTGTAAAAATTGAAAATTTATGATTATTAATGTAAATTAAATTATTAATCATAAAAGACTTGAAAATAAAATTAATATTTATTAGCTAAATAATTAATTAAAAAGATAATATTATAAAATTAAACTAATAAAAAGCGTTTTTTACCCTTACTTAAAAAAAAAAAAAAAAAAAAAAAAAAAAAAAAAAAAAAACATATTTATTCGAATATATAAATTCCTACCTGTGAGGATCAATCTGTACAAATTCCAGAAGCAAGGTATACATCGCCGCCGGTTCTAAACCTCTCGCAACAACTTTTACAACTGGAAACATCCGTCTGTAACAAAAGATAATTTCCTTACTAAATAAAACTAAAAAATATAAAATACAATACTTATCACTAAATTTTTATTTTTACGACCACCGAAATCAAAGACTACTTGAAAATACATGAAAAAAAAAAAAAATAAAAACTTACCTTCCATTTTTGGTAACAATCATCTCATTGGTGATAGTCTGAAACCTAGTCCAGAGCTCGCGATCCTCCAGAGAAAGAGACAATTGGCAGGATCTCGCGCGTTCTGATCGGTCATCATCATCTTCAGTCCCTCGGTGGTCGCCATCTCCGCAGCAGCCAGACGACCTGCCGGTAGATCCTTCTAGATCTAAGGTCGTCGTTGATTGCATTTTTTTCGAGTCTTTTTATATGTAATAACAATAACAATTAAATATAAATTTATGATTGAAAATTAAGTTATCCGACATTTGAAAATTTTTAGAATTTTTTTTTATTAAAAAATTTATTACAAAAAAATTTTTAAAAAAATGACACTTGTAAAAAACTTCAAAAACTGTAAGTGAAATTTTTTAAAAATATTTTTCTGTTTTAATTTAATTATTAAAAAAAAAATCAAATAATTAAAAACGTCGGCTAACTTTAGTATCATATTTATGACACTGAAGTTAGCAGACGTCTAAAAATTTATAATTTTTTTTTATTAATTAAATTACAACTAAAAATATATTTATAAAAAATTGCACTCATAGTTTTTCAAGTTTTTTACATGTGAAATTTTTTTTTTAATTGTTTAATTGAAATTTTCTCAATAAAAAATTTCTAAAAATTTTGAAATGTCGGCTAATTTGATTTTCATATAAATTTAATTTTAAAGCGGTAAACTCCCACACCTACGTTTATTTTTCTTTTACACCAAAGTTTTATTTGTAAAAACAAATAATTCTTATCTATGTATATTAACAAATATATACTTAATGATAACTCACATATTATATATTATTATTGTTATTATTTGATGAATTTATCAATTAGAAACGTGATTTAATAATTGCCCGGGGCCGTTTTACGGCAAGACACTAACACTTGACTAAACAAAATAATTACTACTCAGTTGTCGTTTACTTTGTTTAAATATCTTTCATATATACATATATATTTATAACATATGTGGGTATTAACATATTATATATATATGTTGTGGTGAGAATCATCATCAACAAAACAAGTAATGTCTTCTAGTACATTACCAGACATCAACCACGATCAGGATGATGATGATGATGATGATGATGATGATGATGATGATGATGATGATGTATTTAAAAGTAACTCTTTACTTGTCTTGTATCAGTACAGGGTAAGTCACAACAAGTAAAAGTGAGACGGAATGTAAAGCAAGATACGGTTGTAACACTTGGTCGCGATATTTCACACTAGCTGGTGAAGAATCGAGGACTCCCGAGTAGCCTGGTCGAGATGGTACGACGTGTCATATCCACTGAATCAGCCACCCACTCTCTGTCTCTGGTTGTAGCTCCAAGACCGAGATACAAGTGATAATTACCGGTTATTAGGATCATTTAGGGCCTGCGTGTATGGCCGACCTGGAAGACCATTGGTTCTCACCTGCTGGTACACCTGTGAGAATTTTTATTGGATGAAAGATCGTTTTAACCGGGAACTTGACACGCCTTTTCCTCTCAAACTTTAGCCAATACAGCACCTCCGGATTAGTTAAACTACGTGCTCTACACCAAAACTATTGCAGTCAAGGTACTGTACTAAATAAACCAGGAAGTCGCCGCCCATTCTACTACTGCTCGCTAGTTGCTGGTTGCTGGTTTCGTTACGGTACCCGGTATTAGTTTTGTTAAACATTTTTCAAAATCCGCGATAATCTTTGTCAAATCTCCAGGAGCTTTTTTTACACTGATTATTTTGTGGGTGAGAATTTTGCGACTATTAGTTTTCAATTGCGAATCTAAGAAATTTTATCTAATATTTTTACAGATTGTTTCTGAGGTTCCGCTATTATTTGCTAATGATTCATTGGTTTTTTCTTAGTTTTGTTTATAGAGCTTGTTAATCAGTGTTTACAGTGTGAAAACAATTTTTTTTTACAAAAAGTAAGTATTTTTTTATAAATTTTTCAATAGAATGTAAAATAATGATAGTAAAGTTAGCCGAAATTTTTATTTTTTTTTTAATAATTAAATTAGAACAAAAAAATATTTTTTTTTTTAATTGCACTTACAGTTTTTAAAGTTTTTTACTAATGAAAATTTTTTTTCTTTTTTTTTTTGCAGTCATTTTTTCAATAAAAAAAAATTAAAAAGTTTTTAAATGTCGGCTAACTTAATTTTCATTGTAAAACAACCGTTATAATTTTTTAAAATATTTAACAAATTTTTATTCATTTTATTGACCAATTATTAAATTAAATTTACTTTATATAAATGTTAAAATTATCTTTTGCGCTTTATATGAATAACTAATTGTAATTATTAATAAAAAAAAAAAATTAACAAAGATAAAAATGAATATTAAAGTTGTGTAACTAATGGATGTTTAATTAAATGGAACAAAAGTGTTAAAAGTAAATTGAGAATAAAAAAAAATTTAAAAAGGAAATAAATGAAAAAAATCAACAGAATAAAATTAAATTTAAGTATATATAAGTAAAGTATATTTTTTCGGTGTTTGACTGGCTGCGAGCGGTTGTTTCAAATAATATTATATTTATTTTTTGAGTAACTGTTCACTAATATTTGTTCATGTAATTTAAAATTTTTACGAAATATCAGTTATAATATGAACTTTCCTCGAATGATTCGTCGGGTAAAACAAAAACGCTTAATTTATTATTTTTTTTTTATTTTTATTTTTACTTTAAAATAGAAATGTATTATTAATGCTGGATAAATACTAAAATGTTAATTGTTAAGTAAACTGAAAAAAAAAAAAAAAAAAAAATTTATCTGTGCATAGATAGAACAAATAAACCCGTCAACAATCAACAATAAGATGTATGCGGTTACCCGGGTTTAGGTGTGTGCCATAAAAATTCTTGGGTTAATCAGTGTTTAATGTTACGCAGTGCCCGAGTAAAATTTTTACGACACCTGACTGACGCCCGGCGGTCTCTCCTTTAATAATACAGAATACAGATATAAATATATATATTTTTTTTTTATTTAATGTGTTATTGTAGATTGAAGATATAATATTAAAAAAAAAAAAAGGGAATTTTATATTTATATTTATATTAAGATGCTGCGGAGATCTGACGATGCTGATGATAATCACGCTGATGAGTGTGAGTCTGAACTTCTGATGGGTGGGCAATAACCCGTACCCGACTTATCCCACTGGTATTCATTTTTCATTTATACTGTCTATTATATTTGAGGTATGCCGCCGTCATATAAAATCCTATCTTTTCCTCGTGCTCAACAACGATTACCCCACCGACGGCTTTTGAATCACTCGAAAAATTATTTTTTTTTAAATATCCTTTTCTAAATATACAATTAACATTCAAGAGCAACGCTTATACAATAAAGTATTTTTTAATTGAACAAATTAAATGCAATAAAATAATATTTTTAAATTAGAAACAGTAACAAAAATTATGAAGTTATATTGATTGAATGGTCATCTTCATCTCCTTCTTCGTCTTCATCATCTTCTTCTTCGTTATAGTCTTCGTCATCATCATCATCTTCGTCATCGTCTTCTTCTTCTTCTTCTTCTTCTTCTTCGTTGTTTTCATCGGTATCTTCTTTTATTAGTGGGTCTTTTTTATTGCCCGAGTTAAGTTTGTCGGAAGCTGAATAAGTCATACTGTTGACACTGGAGTAGCTGGTGTCACTGCCAGAAGATTTTTTATCCGGTGATTGATTGGCTTGTCTCGATGCTTCGGGGTGGATTCGTGTGTTTTGATACACGAAAGACGGTCGCTCAATCAAGGGAGTGTAATTTTGAGACACTTGTATTGCATTTGGGTGATGGATCCACTCATGGTTCATTCGAGGCACTTCCAAAAATGTTACATAGTTCTAAAATTTTATTAATAGTAATTGATTTTTGTTAATTGATTAGTGAATTGATAAATTAAATTTTATTATTGTTTTTAAGTATAAATAGGTTCAAAAGATGTACATTAATATAATTACCTGTATTATGTGACACTGAAGTTGAGAAACATTTGATAATTTTCAGAATTTTTTTAACAAATAAATTATAGGAAGAGAAAAAAATTATTCCATGTTTAGAAGTTGTAAAAAATTATAAATGCAATTTTTAAAATAATTTTTGAGGCTTAATTTATTTGTCTAATAAATTCCAAAAATTTTTTCAAGTGTCTGCTTATTTCAGTGTCATTGAATTGAACATGTTATGAAAAAATTTGGTAATTATTTACAAGTAGGGCCATGTTAAATTTTTTTTTTAAATTGTTCATTTTTTTTTTATGTACTTTAAAAAAATATATATAAAAAAGATTAAATAGAAATTTTATCCAAAAACATGAAAGCCAATTTTTTTTCCAACTTTTGAAAGCAAAAAAGCTATCGAAATCTTTATTTTTTCCTTTCACTACATTTTTTATCATAAATGCGCCGTAAAAACAAGAATAAAAAAAAATTTTTAAATGTTAATTTTTCACCTAGTTAGGGTCCAAAATGAGGTTGACTTCACTTGTAAGTAATTACCAAAAATTTCAATGATTTTAATATGTAAAGCGATTGAACCTCCTAAAAATATTTATAACAATACAAGTATAATTACCGAGTTAGGGTCTGAAATATTAGTAACAGGGTACCCAACATTCTGGGCAATCCAGTAACAATCATTTGGCAAAATAATTTCTTTAGCCGCCGAATGACCCCGTGGAATAGATATACCGCTTCTTAAATTATTAGAGGAGGCAGGGTGGAACGGAAACATGGAAACAGGAAGATAGCCTTCGGGAATCAGCTGAGAGGGAAAAGACAAATAAATTATAGTAAACAGTAGCTTTTTTTAAATCATTGATATTATTTATATATATTATATATAAATGTTTTTGATATCTTGTCACAATTATGTCATTGACTAGTGTGTAATGGAACAAACAGCACTGACAAGTGACAGATTTTATTTGTTTAAAATAATTATATTTCTGTTATTCGGACTCGTTTATTTAGAGATACTAAACTAGGCTGTATTATTTTGAATATCTATTATTTAATAATTGATTTTTCTCGCTAAGTATATAGTTTTAATTGTGGGAGCAACGATGACATTTTAATAAATTTAGTTTTTTATTTTTAAATGTGGCACTAAACAATCTTATTTAAAGTTTCAACTCGATTTGATATAATTGTGCTCGTTAACAATAAAACATATTTTTGTTAAACACAACTGCCAAATAATGAATTTTAAAATTTTTTTAATCACTCAAATAAGTTTTACATTTATTTTTATTATTTTCTAATCTATGGAAGATCTCTTGATAGCCGCTCAAAATTATCTAATCGATCCTTGCTCCAAATCAGACACTGGACGGATTTGGAGGAAGGTTATCCTCTCATTTTAAATATTACATTTAATAATAATTATTTACTTTAATTAATTATAAGTCATTCATTTATCTATATGTATAACCAAATTGGGATTCAAATGATAATAATTGTGACCAATAAAATACAATTATTGTACTAATAAATAATAATATAATAATATAATATTTATTATAATATAATATAAGATTAAAAATAATTTAAAAGTTAATAAACAGCACCAATTTGTTCTGATACTTTATTATCGGCGGAATTTTATTTATTGATGGGACACCTCAGGTAGTCAATTAGCTCCACCTTTATTCTTCATAAAGCCAAGAATTGTTAATTTTATCTTTATGATTATGATTACTCAAGCAAATTTATTATTCGCAAATTTTAATCTCTATTTTATCTTTATACTCGATACTAATTTTGTGCTTTTAAATATTATTAATCGTTCACACGAGGCTACGTTTTAAGCTATATTATAGCTATAGTACCAAAAATTTTTATTTATTTTTATTCAGTAGATTTGTGAAGATCAATTTTTATTATCAGGTTATATTAATTAACAATCCAAACACTTTTAAATTGTACTTTACTTTTACTTTTTAGATCCTGAATGATATGATATTAAAGTAGTTTATTTTGTGATATTTTTTTTATCATTCGATATTTATTTATTATTTAAATTCGTAAAAGCTCCACTTAATTTTAAGCCTGATAAATCTTTTTTTGTAATCGTTGATTGATATTGAGCTTTAATAATTTAATTATTCCATTAATAGAATTCATAGTACTTTCACAAAAATTTTCGTTATTTCATCTAAATTTTATTTTAATTCAAAGATAATTTTGGTCAAGATTGCATTAAAATAAAAAATTTATATATATTTATTACAGAAGTTAAAAATAATATAATTTTTTTTGGTCAGTTTGTACAGGAAAAATTTTTTATGCGTAACTTTATTTATTCATAAATAAAAGATTAAATTTTGCTTAAATAAAAAAAAAAATATTCACGTGCCCTCGTGTCAACCGATGAAACTGCCAATAAGTATTAAATTTACTTATTATTATTATTATCATCATCATAATTCAACCATTTGAATAAATTTACATGCTAAAATTTAATTTATTGATTAATAAATGGTGAAGCGAAAGACGTAAATAAAAAAGTTGGTCCCATTATAAGTAGACGATGGGTTATTGAACGTAAGTGGTAGTACGGAATAAAAATCAATATTTTATAATGATACTTTACATCTAATGTAGGTGAAATTGATTTTTTAACCCTCTCACCTTCCGCTCTATGCACGTAACATTTCGCTAATATTTTATATTCACTCTAAGATTTTCTTCGTCCATTATGTTACTACTATTTATTAATTTATATTTTCCTTGTATATATAATATATTCATATATATATATATATATATATATATATATATATATA